>CAUYQG010086994.1:0-12828 GCA_963574415.1 Tarsius wallacei
CCTCGGCCTCCCCAAATTCTGGGATGACAGGTGTGAACCACCGTGCCCGGCTTGCCCTTCTTATAAGGATGCCAGTCACTGGTTTAATCCCATGAGATGTCATCTTAATTTTGGTTACATCTGCAAAGACCCTACTTCCAAATAAGGCTCTGCTCACAGACTCTGGGTGGACATGAATTCGGGTGGACATCAATCAACCTGGCACACCAGTTAGCTCCGATAATGACAGTCACAGCCCAGAGGTCATTTGCTGTGAGGATTAAAATGGTTGAGGCCTGTGAGGGGGCCACAGAAAGCTAAAGGGACTGGTATACAGTTGGCGCTCATCCAGACCAGCTAGGACTCATTTCCAGAGCCTTTCCACTATAAGCTGAGCCACACGTCCCACCCCAGTCTCTCCGGGACTTCAGTCTGGTTCCCCAGAAGCAAAATCCAAGACCACGACCCCCCCAAGCAGGGGGCCCACCGAGGGAGGAGCCCGCAGAGAAAACAATAGGGACAGGCCCAAGACAGGTGTGACACACATAGCCGGGGTCTGGCCCTGCCCGCGTCCTTGCTCCTGCGTGCCCCGGGACACCGCGGGCTCCGTGAGTTGTCTCACCTTGTACCCCCCATCAGTCAATCACTGGCTGCGGGGTGCCCTGGGGCTGAGCGGTCCCTTTCAGAAAAAGCTCAGGAGCAGGGGAGTGCCCTGACCTTGATTGTGGAGGGGGAGGCCCCACCCTGGCAAGGATCCACGCCATGGCGTGCAACTGATCAGGGAGGTGTGCAACGGCGGGCTCAGTGCCCGCGTGCCCTCCCTCCCCAACCCCAGTCCTTCCGGGAGGCTCTCTGCACCTTTCGTGACTTCATCGGGTGTGATGTCATCAGCTGGGCACCGAGCATGACGTCATCAATCGGGCCTCAGGTGTGGCAGCATCAGACAGGCCATCAGGTGTGAGACATCATCAGGTGGGCCATTGGGTGTGAGGCCACTGGGTGAGCCAGCGGGTGTGATGTCATCAGGCATGATGTCACCAGGTGGGCATCCAAGTGATGACATCAGGCGAGCCACTGGATGTTATGTCATCAGGCAAGCCACCAGGTGTGATGTCGCTGGGTGGGCCACTGGGTGTGATGTCCTCAGGCGGGCATCAGGTGTGACATCATCAGGTGAGCCATCGGGTGTGATGTCATCAGGCGAGCTGTCAGGTGTGACATCATCGAGTGGGCCATGGAGTGTGATGTTGTCGGGTGGGCACCAGGTGTGATATCATCAGATGAATCATCGGGTGTGACAACATCAGTTAAGCCACCAGGTGTGATGTTGCTGGGTGGTCCATCGGGTGTGACATCATCAGGTTAGCTGTCAGGTGTGACATCATCGGGTGGGTCATCAGGTGTGATGTTATCAGGGGGCCATCAGGCATGATGTCACCAGGCAGGCATCCAAGTGATGTCATCAGGCAAGCCACCAGGTGTGATGTCGCCGGGTGGGCAATTGGGTGTGATGTCCTCGGGCGGGCATCAGGTGAGCCACCAGGTGTGATGTCATCAGGTGAGCTGTCAAGTGTGACATCATTGGATGGGCCATTAGATGTGATGTCATCAGATGAGCCATTGGGTGTGATATCATTAGGGGAGCCACCAGGTATGATGTCATTGGGTGGCCCATCGGGTATGACATCATCAGGTGGGCCACCAGGTGTGATGCCATCAGGTGAGCCATTGGGTGTGACATCATCAGATGAGCCATCGGGTGTGATGTTATCAGGTGAGCTATCAGGTGTGATGTCGCCAGGTGGGCCATTGGGTGTGCTGTCCTCAGGTGGGCATCAGGTGTGACATCACCAGGTGAGCCACCGGGTGTGATGCCATCAGATGAGTTGTCAGGTGTGACATCATTTTGTGGGCCATGAGATGTGGTGTCATCAGATGAGCCATTGAGTGTGACATCATTAGGGGAGCCACCAGATATGATGTCATCGGGTGGCCCATTGGGTATGATGTAAGCCATCAGGTGTGCCATCAGGTGTGATGTCAATGGGCAGGCCATCAGGTATGATGTCATCAGATGAGCCATTGGGTGTGATGCTATCCGGTGGCCCATCGGGTATGACATCATCAGGTGGGCCACTGGGTGTGACGTCATCCGGTGTGCCATTGGGTGTGACATCATCAGATGAGCCATTGGGTGTGACATCATCAGGTAAGTTGTCAGGTGTGATGCCATTGGGTGGCCCATCGGGTGTGATGTCATCAGGCAAGCCAGCAGGTGTGATGTTGCCGGGTGGGCCACCAGGTGTGACATCATCAGGCGAGCATTCAGGTGTGACGTCGTCAGGGGAGTCTTTTCCTCTTCTGAGAAGGACACAGTAGTTGGGTCTAGTCCCCCAGTCCCATATGCCATCATCTTAGCTTGGATTGCTGGCCCCAGTTGAAGAGGAGACCCCAAGCGGTTCCCTCCAGAACTAGGCACATGGGGCAAACTGATGAGTGCTTGGTACCTGACCTCTGGCTTCTCACCCGGGCACTCGCCCGCAGCCCTCGTGTTTTCACGGTCGGCTCTGCAATTTCCGTCTGCATGCTCAGCCCCTGACTCTGCAGCGAGGGGATCACCCTCCAGCCCAGCAACAGGGGAGGCAGCAAGGCCGGTGGGGGACAGCCGGGGCTGGGGGGTGGGGGCCGGAATCCTGGCTCTGCCCTGCACTTGTGTGACTTTTGAGCAAAGATCCCCAATCCTCCTCAAGCCCCATTCCTTCGGCCACGAGATGGAAATAGCATCACAAACCTTTCTCGTGGGTTGTAAGAGGGAAACTGAGGGAGGGCTTCCCAAGCCTCATCCATTCAGGGGCCTGGTTCTTCGTGGGCCCTGGGTCCCACCCTCGTGATGTCAGCCACACTCCACGCCATCTGCCGTGGTTTTTCCCTGATATTTTTGTCTCCATCAGTCCCTTTTGACCGAGGTAACTTTGTTGTAAAACTTGACAGCACCAGCTTAAACGGAAAAACACCTTCCCTTGCTGTATACAGAAGGCAGCCTGTGAACATAAATGCAGAACGAGCCTAAGAACATCTTGCGAGCTGCAGGTGCCTGCCAACACCCTGAGTCCGGGATCCGCCCTCTTTTTTTTTTTTTGTCCCCAAAGGAGATTTGCGAGTGTCAGAGAAGCGTTAAGGACTCACTATCACCAAACAGAGACTTTCTCCTGGTAGTGAGAATGACCGCGGGGCGGGGGGAGAGCTTTGTCAAGGTGAGTCATGATGTGACTGATGCCACCAACCCACGTTCTGTCCCTAGGGGTCTCTCCTACTGTGGGCCAGGGTGGCATTCCATACTGGGGCAACAGCCGGTGAACCCACAGAAAGGTTTCAGCACAGGGCTCACAGAGGGACCATGGTGACATCAGTGGCTCGCTGGACGCAGCAGTGGACGGTGAGGTCGGCCCCAGGAGGGAGCTGGCCCTGCCTTCCTGGTCAGGGTAGTGCGGGTTCCCGAAGACGGTCCCAAGGCATCGGACCCAGCAGGGAAACTGCACCAGTGGGTGACCTCATGCCTTCAGGGGGCTCCCTCCCGCCGGGGTGCCCACGTCAGCCCGAGACCCTGGTCAGCCCTGACCAAGGCAGTGTCTCTATGCAAATACTAGCCTCTTGGATACAATGACAGACTCTTGGGTGGTGACTTCTCTGAGTCCCCTGTCATGGAGAAGTGGGTGTCCGTGCTCCCTCCTCTTTAACCTGATGGCATTGGCAAACTTTCACTGGGTGCCTTTTTTTTTTTTTGAGTAGGACTCTCACTCTGTCGCCCAGGCTGGAATGCAGTGGCATGCTCACGGCCACCGCAGCCTCAACCTGCTGGGCTCAAGAGATCCTTACGCCTCAGCCTTCCAAGTAGCAGGAACCACAGGCATGTGCCACCATGTCCAGCTAATTTTTTGGTTTACTGTAGAGATGAGGTCTCGCCAAATTGCCCAGGCTGGTCTCGAACCCCTGGGCTCAGACAATCCTCTCACCTTGGCCTCCCAAAGTGCTGGGATGACAGCCTTGAGCCATCTCACCTGGCCCTTCTTCTTTTGATTTTAACAGACAGAGTCGTCCACCCTGGAGCACAGTGGCACGATCATAGCTCACTGCAGCCTCCAATTCCTGCACTCAGATGATCCTCCTGCCTCAGCCTTCTGAGTAGCTGGGACTATAGGCACATGCCACCACACCTGCCAATTTTTAAGTTTTTATGTAAGAGACAGGGACTCATTATGTTGCCCAGGCTGGTCTTGAATTCCTGCTCTCAAGTGATCCTCCCTTCTCGGCCTCACAAAGTGCTGGGATTACAGGCGTGAGCCACTGCACCTGGCCCGCAGTCAACCTCTAAGATAACTTTTTAAATAAATTTTTTTTTTGAGTTGGAGTCTCACTCTGTCACCCAGACTGGAATGCAGTGGCTTGTTCCCGGCCACTGCAGCCTTGACCGGCTGGGCTCCGGCGATCCTTCCGCCTCAGCCTTCCAAATAGCCAGAAGTACAGTTGCACGCTACCACGCCCGGCTAATTTTTCATTTATTGTAGAGATGAGGTCTCGCCAAGTTGCCCAGGTGGATCTCAAACTCGCGGACTCAGGCAATCCACTTGTCTCGGCCTCCCAAAGTGCTGGGATGACAGGCTGAGCCGCCGAACCCAGGCTAAAATCAGTTTTAAATGTTTGATAGATGAGTTTTAAAGGGGAAAAACAGAATGATGACTGAGTCCAAGGTTTGTAAGCTCATCTAGCAAAAATATCTCCCACCCTATTACCCGGCTCTGCATGGCTCTTCCACCCTGCCTGGCCTCTCTGGCTTTCCTTGTGTCCTGCTTCCTGTCCCCTGCATGAAGCCCTGCTAGACCTTTCACACCTAGCGGTTTCTTTTTATCATCTAGCTCTCAGCCTCAGTTCAGGGACACTTTTGAGGACCACACAAGATTAAGTCGGCCCTCCCCAGTCATTCTCCCCTGTGGCCCTTGCAAAGATCCAAATGGCCATATTCATGTGTTATTATTCCTTTGCAAGGTCTGTTCCCCTTAGCAGGGTTTTTGCAGGCCAAGGGTTGTTCCTGTCTTCCTCAGTCACTGCTGTGCCCCAGATCCCATGCTCACAGTGGACCCTCGGAATGTGCTTGTTGAGTGAAAAAGCCAATGAGCAAATGGAATCTGAATGTCTGGTGATACTTGGTCTTCAACTTGTCACAGATGGTTAAGGACAGATCTTTGATATAGAAGAAATCTGTTTTCAAGGAATGCAGATAATGACCTGAACTGGTGTCTGTCTGCCCCCGTGACATAACCCAGTTCTATTATGGACTTAACCTTTTCCTTTAAATCCACTCTTTTTTTTTTAATTTAAAAGAAACTCTGTGTCAGTCTCGTGATTGGAAAATTGCTATCCATTGACATGAATAAGGAGTAATAGACACGTAGATCCAGTTATGGCCATGTGCTGTTTAGTGATGGGGACACGGTCCGAGGAATGCATTGTGAGGCAATGTCATTGCTGTGACCATCACAGACTGTACTTACACACACCTAGATGGTCTAACCCACTACACAACCAGGCTGCGTGGTCTAGCTGACGGCTCCCAGGCTACACACCTGCACAGCATGTTACTGTCCTGAATACTGCAGCAAAGGAAACACAATGGTCAGGATTTGAGCAGCTGAACACATCTAACCATAGAAAAGTCACAGTAAAACTACAGTATTAAGTGCAGTGGCTCACACCTGTCATCCCAACACTTTGGGAGGCAGAGGAGGGAGGATTGCCTGAGTCCAGGGGTTCGAGACCAGCCGGGGCAACTTGGCAAGACATTGTCTCTACAGTAGATCAAAAAATTAGCCAGACATGGTGGAAGGTGCCTTTGGTTCCAGCTACTTGGAAGACTTACTTGGAAGCTCACAGCTATGTGGTGGAAGGATTGCCTGAGCCCAGAAGGTCAAGGCTGCAGTAGCCGTGAGCATGCCACTGCACTCCAGCCTGGGCAACAGAGTGAAACTCTTTTTTTTTTTTTTTTTTAAAAAGGTTTTTGAAAAAACTCTACAGCTCAAATTTTCCTTTTTTATGACAGCTGTGTCCAACGACCCATTTTTAAATGCCCGTTCTGATTTGCTAGGCTGTACTAATCTACCAGGTTTTGATCTAGTCAATAAAGTCGAGTGACAGGAAGGGGGGACTTGTGTTGGGTGTGGTGGCTCATGCCTGTAATCCCAGCACTTTGGGAAGCGGAGGCAAGAGGATTGCCTGAGCCTAGGTGCTCGAGACCAGCCTGGACAACTTGGCAAGACCCCATCTCTACAATAAATCAAAAAAATAGCCCGGCGTGTTGGCACATGCCTATAGTTCCCACTAATTGGAAGACTGAGGTGGAAGGATCGTCTGAGCCCAGCAGGTCAAGGCCGCGGTGGCCATGATGTGCCCCTTCACTCCAGCCTGGGTGACAGAGTGAGACTCCTACTCAAAAAAAAAAAGAACAACAGCTACAACTACAAAAATAAGAAAGAGCTTCTAGCCCCCATCAAAGAAGAAATTGATAGATTATGAGAGACTAAACTGTAAACGCCCCCCACCATGGCGATACAATACTATAAATTCCTCGGTGAAACTCAAACACTAGAGTTGACCCCTGAAGAGGTAGAAAGCCTAAGCATACCACATAACCACAGGAGAATGTGCCATGGGATTAAAGGTCAGTTATCTCCAAAGCCAACAGGCCTAAACAGATCTGCAGGTGGGTCCTAAGTATCTCTAAAACCCAGACCACCTCTGGGCCACTTGTTGATAAGAAAACGGAACGGCTGGGTGTGCCATTTACTGTGCGGCCAGCTCCTGGGTGAGTGGCATGCACACTGCGATGTCATTTCTACAGAACTGCCAGCCAGGAACACTCAAGGGACGAGTGTCTGTTTGAATGTGTGTGGATGGATGGATGGATGGATGTGGAGGAAGGGGGCTGCGTCCCCCCAGACGGCCCCGTCGGGTCCCTCTGGGGATGGCAGTGGCGTAGGGGCAAGTATTAAACCCTTTTGCTATGGCTCCATTGGTGTTGTTTGCAAAGGTGTTTAATGTTCAACTAGGGATGAAAATTAAAAGAGGAAAACATGCCTCTGCTTACACGTCCAAACTACGGGGAAAGAAAGAAGCTGAGAGTGCCATGTCCTGTTCACTCCTCCCAAGAAACGAGAAGCTTCCACGTACAGGGAAGAAAAATTTGGGAGAGGCATCCCCTGGGAACTGCCAGGCTGCTGTCCCAAAGCACCCTGGATTGGGTGAAACTCAAAATCTTTTTGAGCTTACACAGCAGAGCCTGGGGCCGGGCGGGGTGGTGCACGTCTGCAATCCCAGTACTTTGGGAGACTGAGGTGGGAGGATGTCTTGAGCCCAGAGTTCGAGACCAGCCTGGGCAACATAGCAAGACCTTGTATCTACAAAAAAAAAAAAAATTAGCTGGGTGTGGTGGCACATGCCTGTAGTCCCAACTACTTGGGAGGCTGAGGTTGAAGGATCGCCGGAGCCCAGGATGTCGAGGCTGCCGTGAGCCGTGATTGTGCCACTGCATTCCAGCCTGGGAGAGAGTGAAACCCCATTATGGATATTAGAACCTGGAAGTCCAAGATCAAGGTTTGCTTCCTCCCAAGGCCTCTCTCCTTGGCTTGCTGACGGCTGCCTTCTCCCTCCATGCAGTCCCTCTGAGTTTGTCTCCTCTTTATTTATTTTTTCGAGTCGGAGTCTCACCCTGTTGCCCAGGCTGGAGTGCAGTGGCACGCTCACGGCCACCTCAGCCTTGACCACTGGACTCAGGTGATCCTTCCACCCCAGCCTCCCAAGTAGCTGGAAATACAGGCATGAGCCACTGCATCTGTCTGGATTATTTATTTATTTATTCTAGAGACGAGGTCTCACCAAGTTGCCCAGGCGGGTCTCGGCCCCCTGGACTCAGACAGTCCTCTTGACTCAGCCTCCCAGAGTGCTGGGATGACAGGCACCAGCCACTGCACCTAGCCAGATTATTTATTTATTTATTGTAGAGATGCGTTCTTGCCAAGTTGCCCAGGCTGGTCTCGAACCCATGGGCTCAGGAAATCCTCTTGCCTCGGCCTCCCAAAGTGCTGGGATGACAGGCATGAGCCACTGCACCTGGCTAGATTTTTTGCTTTTGTTTTTGTTTTTTTGTGTGTTTTTGAGTTGGAGTCTCACTCTGTCGCCCAGACTGGAGTGCGGTGTCATGCTCCCGGCCACCGCAGCCTCGACCTGCTGGGCTCTGGCGATCCTTCCGCCTCAGCCTTCCGAGTAGCTGGAACTACAGGCACGCGCTACCATGCCCTGCTAATTTTTAAAAAAATTTATTGTAGAGATGAGGTCTCGCCAAGTTGCCCAGGCAGGTCTCGAACCCGCAGGCTCAGGCAATCCACTCACCTCAGCCTCCCAAAGCGCTGGGATTACAGGCTGAGCTACCAAGCCCTCTAAGATTTATTTATTTATTTATTGTAGAGACAAGGTCTTGCCAAGTTGCCCAAGCTGGTCTCGAACCCCTAGGCTCAGGCATTTCTCTCGCCTCCACCTCCCAAAGCGCCGGAAGGACAGATGGAAGCCCCTGTGCCCGGCATGTCTCCTCTTCTTGCAAGGACACAGTCCTGGGGGATTAGTTCCCACCCACTCAGCTTCATTTTACCTAAATCACCTCTGTGAAGACCCTCTCTCCAGACGCTGTCCCATCCTGGGGTGCTGGGGCTGGGACCTGAACATGTGAATTTGGGGGCCACAATTCAGCCTTTCCTCACTCTGCATGGAACCCAGGGGGAGGACAACCGCCCCTTGTAGCGTGATCCCCCGAGGCCCCTGTCTGTGCTCCCCATCGCTGGGTACCAGGGTCACCTCCGTGTCACAGACGATGTGAAGCGACTTGTCCAGGGGCACGCGGGGAGACACGGGCCTTTATGTTTCCAAAGCCCCGGGCTGTCACCTCGGAGCTAGTTTGCGACCCACCTGTGACCCGCCGTGGTCGTATCCACAGGCCCCAAGGCAGACGTGCAGTGTGTGTGATGTGAGGACCCCGGATCAGAGCGTGGGGACTGCCCAGACACGCCCAGGCTCCGGGCCAGGCCAGGGGCTCCCAGACATGCCTGGGCGGGTGGGCGGTCTCTTTCCTCCTGGGGGTGGGGCGTGCCCCTAAACACACTCACACTTCCCAGGGATGCCCCGGGCTCTTCCCAGCTCCTTGACACCAGCCCAGGAGGCTGTGGATTTCAAGAGCGAGTCAACAGAGGCTGAACCCTGCCAGGCCCCCTGACTCTTTGAAACCAGCTCCAGGGCCAGCCTGATTTGAACTTCAGAGCTAATGTGATTAGGGATACATTTGTCTCCAGAATATGTTAATGGCCTCAAATAG
The DNA here is from genome assembly GCA_963574415.1 of Tarsius wallacei. NCBI lineage: Eukaryota > Metazoa > Chordata > Mammalia > Primates > Tarsiidae > Tarsius > Tarsius wallacei. Next base: position 9,392 of record CAUYQG010086994.1, read on the forward strand.
CCTCAAATAGTCACCTGGGGAGGGAGTGCTGCTGGGATGACTGGATCGGCCCCTCGGCTCTGGCGGGCTCTGGTGGGCTCTGGCGGGCTCTGGCGGGCTCTGGTGGGCTCTGGTGGGCTCTGGAGGGCTCCGGGAAGGGCATGGGCTGGCCTGGACCCCCAGCTTTGCTGACATCCCTACTTTGGGGCTTCCCCAAGGTAGGCGCTATGGCCTCAGTTCACAGGATAAAGGGGACTGACGTGTCCCGCCCAGGCTCCCCTGTTGGTAGGTTGGGGACCATATTCAACCCCCAAATCTCTCTCTCTCTCTCTTTTAATTTTTGTAGAGACATGGTCTTACTATGTTGCCCAGGTTGGTCTCGAACTCCTGGGCTCAAGTGGTCCTACCATCTTGGACTCTCAAAGTGCTGGGACTCTAAGGGTGAGCCACGACACTGGGCCAAATCTCTCTCTTTTTTTTGATTCGAATTCTTGCTCTGTCGCCCAGGCTGGAGGGCAGGGGTATGCTCACAGCCACCCCAGCGTCGTCCTGCTTTCTCAGGTGATCCTTCCGCCTCAGCCTTCCAAGAAGCTGGAATGACAGGTGTGCGCTACCGTTCCCAGCTTATTATTATTATTATTTTTTACTTACTGTAGAGATGAGGTCTCACCAAGTTGCCCGGGCCGGTCTCGAACCCCTGGACTCAGGCAGTCCTCTCACCTCAGCCTCCCAAAGTGCTGGGATGACAGGCTGAGCCACCGCTCCTGGCCAGGGCCAAATCTCTTTCATCCTAGACCTTCCTTTCGTCCCTTCTCACCAACGACAGGCTTGAGCGATTGTCCAGGTGGGGAAGACAAGGGGGTTTAGAGGTGTTGGGGTCCGTGGTCAAGGGACGTCGTGTGGGTTTCCCAGAACCGCCACCACATCGCAAACTCGGTGGATTAAAACGACACGTGCTTATTCGCTCACAGTTTTGGAAGTCAGAGGTCTGAAATCCAGGTGTCGGCAGGGCCGTGCTCCCTTTGAAAGTTCGTCCTCCCCGTCCTTCCCGCTTCTGGGAGCTCCAGGCACCCCGTGACTGTGGCCACATCGCTCCAGCCTCTGCCTCCGTCCTCATGTAATCTTCTCCAAATGTATCCCCGTCTCCTCTCTCCTCCTCTTTATTGAGTCGGGGTCTCGCTCTGTCACCCAGGCGGTAGTGCAGTGGCACGTCACGGCTCACCACAGCCTCGACCTCCTGGACTCCGGCGATCCTCCAGTCTCAGCCTCCCGAGTAGCTAGGACTACAGGTGTGCGCCACCATACCCGGCTAATTTTTTAATTTTTTGTAGAGTCGAGGTCTCGTTATGTTGCCCAGGCTGGTGTCGAACTCCTGGACTCAGGCTGTCCTCCCGCCTCGACCTCCCAAATGCCGGGATTACAGGCGTGGTGCCCCCGCAAGTGGCCAAGCTTCTCTTCTAAGAATACTTATGTTAGATTCAGTTCCCACTCGGTCCAAGATGACCTTTTGTTCCAAGATCTTTAGCCTAGTGACACCTGCAGAGACCCTATTTCCAAATAAGGTCACATTTGCCATTTCCAGGGGCTAAGACGTGAGCATAGCTTTTGCAGGGGACACCGTTTAAGCCCTTACAGCTGAGGAGAAGCCAGCCTGCTGGGTGGGTTCCCCTCCCCACCCCGGGCACTGGAGACAAGAGGCCCTGGCTGCCCCGTCCAGTGCCAGGGCCCAGGCACGGCGTGGACAGAGGAACTGGCTCGGCCTGGACTGTGTGCGATTTGAGTCGAGATGGACAGAGTCCAGAGGAAGGCAGATCCCTAAAAGCCAGTCCAGGTCGGGCACGGTGGCTCACGCCTGTAATCCCGACACTTTGGGAGGCCGAGGTGGGAGAATTTCCTGAGCTGAGGAGTTCGAGACCAGCCTGGGCAATACAGTCCGACCTCGTCTCCACAAAAAAATAAAAAAATAAAAAAATTAGCCAGGCATGATGGCATGCACCTGTCGTCCCAGCGACTTGGGAGGCTGAGACAGGAGGATCGCCTGAGCCCAGGAGGTCGAGGCGGTGGTCAGCTGTGATCATGCTACTACACTCCAGCCGGGGCGACAGAGTGAGACCCTGACTCCCTGCCCACAAAAGAGGGCCAGTCCCAAGAGGGTGGGAGAAAGACCAGACAGTTCCTGTCACCCAGCCCACAGGGCCGTTGCCACCTCCCTCCCACCTTCTGCCCTGTCATCTGGCCCCACAAGCCCCCCTCTTCCTGCCCCAGGGCCTTTGCACCTGCTTGCCCTGATCTTCGAGGTCAGCCACCCTCCCTGTCCCCAGCTAGAGTAGGGCCCCGACGGCCCCTCCCACCCCCTGGCCTCCATTCCCATTCATCCGGTTCCCGCCTATTGTGTGTCTCTGGACTCTGAGTCCCATGAGAGCCCGTCCCTGCCTGTCTCATCTGTCCCCTTCACTGCTGCATCCCTGGTATCTAGGAGAGCACCCTGCACGCAGCACAGACTGGATGAGTGTTTGTTGAGGGAATGTGTGAGCGCAGAGAGGAGTTGGTGTCTAAGTTCACCCACAGCCCTGAGGCCCCTCTCCAGGACAGCTCTCCACGGGGAGGTGACTCCAAACATCCCATTGTGGGGGCCCTGGGTGCTGGCTCCCGACAGACACTGGGTCGGCTCATTCCGGCTGGCTGGGAGTCAGGCCGTCTCCTGGGCGGGTCCAGTCGCCTTGCACCTGGGGCAGGGTCAGCCCGGCTGTTTGTGGGGGTCCCCGGTGCCGGAGCCTTTTGGTGAGAAATGTGCATTTTCAGGGGAAGACGGTCTCAGGAAATCTCTGCTTATTCAAGTGCAAACGCAGGACCTCTGGGGTCCCCTGTGGCTGGGGCTTTGACAAACAAGGATGAGGGAGGGGCCGAGCTCAGGGGCCAGGGGCTGAGGCCGGAAGACACACCCCACACGCAAGACGGGGAGGTGGCCAGAGGGTCCCGGCTGCAGCCGTGTCCTGGGAAGCTCACCCCGCTGGCTGAGGTTGGGGGGAGCGCCTGGGCCGGGTCGCACCGGTCCTGGGGTCACACCTGCTCCAGACAGCGGGTTACCTGAGAGAGAGCGGGGCCAGGATGCCCGACTTCCGTCCCCCTTAGCAGCTGACACCATGTGTGGGGTCTTGAGTGCGTCAGCCTTCCTCCCGGGCCTCAGTTTCCTTCTCTGTAAAGGAGACTTGGTCACGTTCGCCGTCCATTTCTGGCCCTGAAGACCCCAGGGTTCTGGGGCCTCCATCTCCCGGGAGACACAGGAATCCCCCCCCCCACGTACCTTGGACCCCCTGGGGGCGTTGCTTTCAAGACCAAACGAGTACATTCCCAAGAAAAGTCATGGCAGGGGTTCTGCTGGGCCCTCAGACTGTGACACGTCCTTGCTGGGGGACCCACTGGGTGTCCTTGGGGCACTCCACCTTGTCCCCACCAAA
>CAUYQG010086996.1:0-17500 GCA_963574415.1 Tarsius wallacei
TGGGAGAAAGAGATCCACACAAATCCCAGATGTGGTTGTGGGACTTTTAGAGCAGGGAAGACCAAATCCCAAGTACCAAGGTGGAGTCTAGGGCATGGATGTAGGCTCTGATTATGCACGTGCCCTTGTCACTAATAACCTCTTGCTCCATGAGAAGACACATAGCTGAAGGAAATGTCCTTCAAGACAGGGCCTATGACAAGACTAGTTTTTGATCAAGTTTAAGAGCCGGACTATTTTGCTAAGGTCATTCCTATATCTCAACTATCTTACTCAGTATCTTTCTGCCAAGAGTCCTAGAGCTGCCCAGTCTGCCCTGCATAATTCTTGATTATTCAACTTTCCTTCCATCAAAATGCCACCGCAATACCATACTTCCATGAACTCCCCTCTTCCTATAAGCCCGTTAGAATTTTCTTCTGTTACCACAGGCAAAAGAAACTTAATGCAATACATGACTTGCATGGTTCAGCTGAATCTGGTTCCTTCTATTCTCTAATTTCACTCTGTTCTGCCCTTCACATCACTCTCTGGCCACACTGGCTTCCTTCAGCCTACCACAAGAGCAAAGTTCCTGTCCATCTCAGCACCCTTACCCGTGGGCTCCCTCTGCCTAAGCAGAACTTCTTCTCATCTAACCACTACTTTCTTTCAGGAATCAGATTAAATGTCATTCTACTCATACCTATTCTACCACCATATTTTCTTAGTACCATGGCTATCTTCTGAGCATGTATTACTAAGGGTCAATTATTTGTTATATACAAGGCTTCCTGAGAGAGTCTAAGTATGGCCAGGGAAAACTTATCTATATTTTTTATGCTTCTGCCCCAAATACCAAATGTAACACGTGGTATAGAGTGAATGTTTGATACATATTTGTTTGATAAATGAATTAATGGTACCACTTGTGTCGTGATGCTTTCAACCTCCATCAGTCAGAGCCCAGTTTTCTTCTTTGCATTTTATATCACCGCTAAGTCCTTCCTCCATACCAAATTTCTCAGTAAATCATTCTGCATACACCCCAAGAGAAACTTTGGTCTCTACCTTGGCTTCCCATGTAACAGCAATGTACTGAGTACCTGCTAGGCACCAAACAGTATGTTAAGAAGATCACAGAAACAAACTGAATCTGCCCCTTGGCTTTCAAGGAATTTGCAGTCCCCACAAGCTGACAAACATGCTGGTCCTCACAATGACAGAATTTCCCTTCCTCACCTCTGCCTCTGTATTTCTGGGCTCCTGTACTTGCTGCTGCCGGGCTCTCTTGGCCTATATTACCCACACACTCACTTCCATTACACAAAATGTCTGGATAATACTATGTGCTAAGAGTGAGTATCATGGTGGCACAACTGAGCACAACTTGGACCTCGAGACAGGCTGGTGTCATCACTTTGGGATCTTTTTTCCTCTTATCCAAAATAAGAACAGCTATTGTATCTAAACGTAACGGGCCAGTCTTGGATTCCTTTCCTGGGTCTGTTCCCATTCATCTTACTCACAAAGGCAGGGTGTGGAGGGGAATCTGTTTATATAAGATTTCTGGATACTTCTATTCTGGACAAATAAATGTGTGCTCTAAAAACATGTTTGTTAAAACACAGACAAACAGATGCTTGCTATAAATAAAAATTGTATTCCTAACATCTTCATCATACAATGACTGAAGTCTACGCATAAAAATGCAGACTTGGCTTAAGGTTCCTACCTTGCAAAGTACAGAAAAACAGAAAGGTAGCACCCACATGCAAAGAAGTATTTTGCTAAGGTCATTCCTATACTCTACTATCTTGGTTTTTTAGAAAGACACGTTGAAAGGAAGGTTTGGTTTTCTAAAAATATATTTTTGAAGACACTATTTAAAAAATCATTCAACCATAATGGAAAAATCAGACAAGAGATAACTTCAATATTTTCTGGCATCTTCCTTTATTACTGGTTTTTCAACTAAACATTAAATATCATCATTGTTTTACAAAGCAAGATATACTTGGAAATATTATTGAAAGAGAAAATAGGTTTGCTAATGCAATATGTAAAATGTGCATCACTCTAGTAAAAAATCCCCATAATAATTGAAAAGACATTATTTTTCTCCTTTTTTAATAATAAGTCCAACCTGGACTACCTCAAGGCAATAATTCCTTAGTTTGTTTCAAATCACAAGGAATTAAGTTTAAGACTCCCTTTTCAAAGCAGACTGTCAGGCAAATAATTTTAAAATCAATTTTAATTTATAGCTAGTTACAAAATATTAGTATTGACCACACTTCAGTTATTTCTTCATATTTCATTTATTACACATTTCCAGAAATAAAATGCTGACATGGCTTAAATTGTTTAAAGAAACAAATAATGATTTTAGGATTTAGCAATTTCAAAGCATTATTCTAATTGGAGCAAAATATTGGACCTATCATTCAAATTTTATTTATTTTAATTTTATTATTCATTTAAAAATAAAGCTTACAGTTAATTTTTTTTCAAAACATTTTTATTCGTATTGTTTTCACTTATATTCATGTTGTTTAAAAATAGTGACTCAGTGGCTCAGCCTGTAATCCCAGCACTTTGGGAGACCAAAGCAAATGGATTGCCGGAAACTGCGGGTTCAAGACCAGCCTGGGCAAATTGGCGAGACCTCATCTCTACAGAAAATTAAAAAAAAAATTTAGCCGGGCATGGTAGCACATGCCTATAATTCCAGCTACTTGGAAGGCTGAAGTGGAAGGATTGCTGGAGCCCAGCAGGTCAATGCTGGGGTGACCATGTGTTCCAGTCTGGGCGACAGAGTGAGACTAGACTCTGACTCAAAAAAAGAGTAGTGATCGGAATTTTTTTCAACTTTTTATTTTAAAATCACGAAAAATCACTGCTATATGTATCTCTTTGAATAATTCACAGAACATAGATATTGAACTGAAACTAAGAATTGATTAAGCTGTTTATGAGTTGGTTTATAGCTTAATGCTGTTCATAAACTATAAATTCCCTGTATATTATTTTTCAGTGAGTTATCATGAGTTTAGCAAAGTATTTGCAGTGGTGTCTCTTATGTGCTATTTACTTAAAAGACGTTTGAGGGCTATGTATTTGGCATTCTTACAAATATTTGTTGTGCTAACTTTTTTTACAATACTATTACTTTATATTTTGCAATTCTTAGAGACCTCCTCAAAAAAGGAAACTTCCTGCTTTCATCACTGATCTTTTCTGTCCCTTTGCCCAATGAATAAAGAATGGTTATCCTCCTTTATATATTAACTAGGATTATTTTGGTTGAAAATTACAGAAAAACCCATCAGGACTGAGCTAAGAGAAATGATAAATTATCATCTCATCTAACTACAAACGCCAGGGGAGGGACCTGCCTCAGGTATCAGTTGATAAAAGGAATAAAGTGATGAAACCAGAACCACTGCTCTGCTCCTAGGCCTGCTTGTCCATACGCAAAGTCATCACCTTCATATAGGCTTTCTTCTCTGTTCACCAGGTAGTCAGCAGAAGCCAGGGATAAATCTGCCCACATTCAAATGCAATGGACAACAGAAAAACCTGGGTTCCAACATACCCAGCAAAGTGTGATGTATTTCATTTGGAGAGGCTAAGGGTAGGACACCCGTCCATGGCTGAGCCAATCAGTCACTGTAGCCACGGAAATATAAAAAAATACTTGTCTGAGGTCAGGGGTGGAGGTTGGGGACAGACACCCAGGTAAAAGTTGGGCTGTTGCAGACGAACACAGGAATGCAGGGTGGCGAGTCATCACTAGTGCCACTGCCACCTCAGGCTCGCTTGATAGTTCAGACTATCCATCATATACACAAGTCACTTTACTTTTTTTTACAGAAAATATTTTCCAGCCCAGGAAGTAAGTAGAAAACTAAAAATGCGTAATATAGTAGTGGAAAACAACTTGAGGTCCTTCTATTGGGCCCCAATCTTTAAAGAAAACACTTTTTATCAGAATTTACAAGGACAACTTCCATGTTCCAAATACGGCTTCCATGTTCAAAAAAATGTGCTCTCCCCACAACTCCCTGGCACCTGAGAGGCTTCTATGCCTCCACTCTGAGCCCCACCAGTCCCTCACCTCCCACCTACATCCGCTCTCACCGGCTGAACTCTACTGCATGTCCTGGTTGATTCTAAGGCACTTCCCTGACCAATCTTTCTGAAAAAATATCCCTAGACTGCAACAGTCTAGACATCTTAGGCACTTTCCGTCTATCTCTGACGCACCTCCTATCTTTGATGCATCCTCAGTAGGAAAATATGTAAACCCTTCTACTACCCGTTTTCCTACTAATCAAAGAAAACAGTATAGTGGATTGATTGGTCAGAGTCCAGGCTCTAGAGTGAGACTGCTTGAATTCAGACATCGACTCTCTTTAACTAACTGAGGCCTGAAGCAAGCAGCTTGATAACTTCAAGCTGCCTCCACTTCGTCTGTATAATCAGGAAAAGTCCTCCTTTTCTATCTATCTGTCTATCTATCTATCTATCTATAAATCTATCTATCATCCATCTATCTATCCCATACTGAGATAACACATACAAAATGCTCAACTCAGCATCTGTGACATAGTAAGGCTTCAAAGATATGAATGGCTGTGTTATGATTGACCTTGTAATCACCACTTTCCTTTAACCCAGCAGTCTAATGTCTCCGCTCCTCAAAAGAGTTGTCCATACCCACTAACTTCATTTCTCAACAGGTCTTTGTTCACTTCTGCATTCTCTGTGCTTTGAGCAATGCTGGACATGAGACCCAGTGCCCATCACCGAGCTAGCTTACGGGGGTATTTCCAACCACTTTGTCAGTCTTGCCTTGGTCAGGGGCATAAGGCCCTCCTAGAGAATCCCAGCTCCCCATTGACCATAGGTGATAAAATAGGCGGGGTAGGGGAGAGAGACAACTGGATACCAAGAGAGGAGTCTCTGAGCACAGGAGCTCACTGAGAGCAGAGACCACAGGAGCTCACTGAGAGCAGCTCCCCAAGTGGTTCCTTTCTGTTCCTCTCTGATGTGTAGTTCTTTTGTCTCTTTCCCTCTTCCCAAGCCCAAGTATTATCTAGTATCTGAGAACACAGAGAACATCTCTGAGTCTCCTGGACTGACATTTCAGTCACTGACCTCTCTCTCTGTTTCCTGGTCTTTGCAGCTGCTTTAAATATAGGTAGCTGTGGTATTCACAACAGTTTAAAAGGAGAAAATGTGAAAGAACTACAGATGAAAGAATTGTTCAAAACATAGATTCATACCATGTGATATTATCTAGCTACAATTTTTGTTGTTGTAATTCTTTTTATCGCTGCTATTTCAACCAATGTTCATATCAGTGCCTCCAAAACTCACAGTTCCAACAACATGCGTAGAGTTGAATTTTTATTTTCTGAGGGTAAAAAAGGATAGAAGTAAGTTTAAAGGAGATCTTTACCTTGTGAGAAATATCTTCAACCTAACATTCCCCGTTCAATGGCATATTTGTTATCTTTAAAACTATCTATCCTTCATTGAATAAATTATTGTCTTTCTGCTGTGAAAAACACTGCAGCCATTAGAAGAATGTGGTAGGTCTCTTTGTGCTGTTATGAAACAATCTTCATGATATTGTTAAATTTTTAAAAAGCAAATTATACAATAATTTAATCCTACTGGTGGTACGGAATTTTAAAATAATTCTGTTTCAATTTTGTTTTGCATGCTTCTATATAATGAATTCATATATATATGTATATATATGTATATATATAAATGTCTGGAGGCATACATTAGAAATGACTGAAATGCATTACTGCTGGTGAGTGGCATTCTAGGTTATGGATTAAATAATTATTATTAAACTGACTTTTTATTATTTGATTTTTACCATGTGTATGCATTGTTTCATAATATGAAAATAGACAAGATTTAATTCTTTACTCAACTATATTTGAAGGTCTAGGTTCTTTTAAAGCATATATAAGTTATTTCAGCAAGAGATACAGATTTATGGTTATAAAAATAAACAAATATGGCTCAATCGTGCGAACTTAATTCAAACTCCTGTCCTTAAACTGTCTCTTCTCCAATCAGGACCTCTGAGAAATGCATCTATACAGAAGGGAATACATATACAGAGGGCAACAGCCATCAAATAAACACCTGACTGTGCAGAGCCTGTGGCCTGGTACACTAAACTTGGCAGACAACCTGGGACCCCTTATGCCAAAGTTAGGCAAGTATATAGAACCTGGAACCGAAACGACAAAATGGTCTACTTTGCCCATCTCCTCCCATGCCCTTAGCTAAATATGCCCTCAATCAAATCCCACCCAAAGCCTTGAACACACCAGAAAGAAAAACCTTCAGAGCAGTGGAGCATTTTCTCATGCCTCGAGCAGGGAGAGTTGGTCTAGAAGTCTGAGTGCAGAGGGTTCTTGGGAAACACACTATCAAATGGGTCAGAAGGAGGCTCCCAAAGGAATGAGACCCCAGGACAGAGGAAAACCACATCCAGCCCTGTAGCCCTGGTCACTATCATTGACCCTGTGCAAAGGCCTTCACTTTGGGGTAAGGTCAAGTTCCTTGTTCTGAGCCAGCCTTGCTCAAAGAATAAGGAAGGAAATCCACTCCTGCTAGAAGCCAACCTCGTGTTTACTTTTTACAGAGTATTTCTGTCAAGACATCATCTGGTGGGCAAAATCACTTTTTAAAATGTATTTTCAAATGGTCACCGACGTGTTTACCTTGATTAAACGTGTCATCTTTCATTTGAGAATTAATTTGAGCCAAATTTGGCCAGCATTCTAGAGGGTGACAGGTTACTTCAGCCTGGTAGAAACATTAGCATTAAGAAACTGAATGACAAAAAGCATCAAATCAGAGAGAACACTGAGAGCTACTTCTCTGAAATAACAACAGTGTCCTCCTTAAGTGTTTTTCCACACAGGGAAAACTTAAATACCCAACCCCCAACATTGTCTCACCACAAAAAAACACACACTCAAAAGAGAGTCAGAGGTCCAGGCTATGTCAGATGTTTCAAATATTCATTGGGGTAATGTCCAAAATACTGGTCATAGGTAACTATTTAAAGTATCTTTTACATCTAGGGCCTTTGGGGTTAAGATGGCCAATGACTACAAGGAACTCAAATGCACTGAAAGAAAAAACAAACAGCCCCATTTAAAAAGTGAGCAAAAGACATGAATAGACACTTCTCAGAAGAAGATATACGGGCAGCCAACAGACACATGAAAAAAGTGCTCAGCTTCACTTGTCATCAGAGAAATGAAAATCAAAACCACATTGAGATACTACCTAGTCCCAGTAAGAATGGCCATCATTAATAAAACAAACAACAAGAGATGCTGGCGAGGATGTGGGAATGTAAACTGGTGCAGCCTCTTTGGAAGACAGTGTGGCGATTTCTGAAAGAACTAGCAATTGACCTTCCCTATGACCCATCAATTCCCCTATTGGGAATATACCCGGAGGAATTCAAATCATTCTACAAAAACGATACCTGCACACGTATGTTTGTTGCAGCTCTATTCACAATAGCAAAAACATAGAACCAACCATGTTGCCCATTGAAACTGGACTGGATTTAAAAAAATGTGGTACATATACACAATGGAATATTATGCAGTCATAAAGAAGGACAAATATATGGACTTTGCAGTAACTTGGATGGATTCAGAGTCAATCATACTCAGTGATCTATCACAGAAGCAAAGAACAGAATACCATCTTTTCTCACTCATAAGTAGACCTTGAACAATTATAATACTATAAGAAAGTGTTTGGCAGTAATGGGAAACAGTCAGGGGAGGGGTGGTGGGATTGGCAGTTGAGGGAAACTGCCAGGGGAGGGAGGAGCACACCCCATCCACAAGGGCACTTGCATAATCAACGTTTGTATGCCTAACCCTGAATTGTACCCCACATCTTTATAATCAATAAAAAATTAAAATTTTAAAAAAAGATGGCCAATGAGAGGCAGCTAGAGAGAATTTCTTCTCCAGAGTAAACCAAGACAGAGGGAGTTTCCTCAGTATCCAGAAAGGAGCAAGACCAGTGACAAGCCACACAATTCACCAAAGCAGCAGCAATAATCACATAGTGCAAAGAAGAAAAAGTTCGATTGACCTGGATTGAAACTCACCAGACTCTTGCGTGGGTCATCGCCTCGACACTCAGTGGCGAAGGTGAGTGAGGGGAATTCAAGAACTCTGTACCCCTGCCATGGACTTGGAGGCCCCCTGGGCCTGGCAGGACTGGAGTCCCTCATGGGAAACGGCCTTACACACAGTTGCACTCTGCCAAAACCTACAAGGAGTGGTGCAGGAAAACAAAAAGCCCTGAAAAATTCGAGCTGCCCTATCCCAGCAACAGACCCCTTGCTGGCAGTTGCCATCTAGGCATCCTGGGAGAGAAGGAGTCCAAGGGGCAAACTCTGCTCTGGTGACAGTTTCTGGCCAGGGCAGGCTGCCAGGAGAACACCTGAGACCAGTAGCAACTTTGACATTCTGAATGCAGACTGCCAGAGGGTAAGGCCGAGGATCTGAATGGGCTCATTGCCAAGGCAACATTTCACTTCCAAGGTAAACTCTTTTGTGCAGCCTCTGTAAAACAGCATCACCTCTGTGGAGGAGGAATCCCTCCCAATCCCCACTGGAATCGCCAAAAGTGCCCACAAGTGGGGAGCTTGAGCGCTTTGCCCCCCACCTCTGCACCCTCATAGAAAGCTGATGACATACGGAAGGTCAGTTTCTACTTTCACAAATCGCCACAGTCTTCCAAAGAGGTTGCACTAGTTTGCATTCCCACCAGCAGTGTAGAAGCATTCCTTTTTCTCCACATCCTCGCCAGCATCTGTTGTTGTTTGTTTTATTATTGATGGCCATTCTTACCGGGGTTAGGTGGTGTCTTGATGTGGTTTTGATTTGCATTTCTCTGATGATGACTGAGGCTTAGCGCTTTTTCATGTGTCTACCCGGAGGAACTCTAATTATTCTACAAAAAAGATACCTGCACACGTATGTTTGTTGCAGTTCTAGTCACAGTAGCAAAAACATGGAACCAACCATGTTGCCCATCAAAGCTGGATTGGATTTTTTAAATGTGGTACATATGCACAATGGAATATTATGTAACCATAAAGAAGAACAAACATATTCACTTTGCAGCAACCTGGATGGTTGTGGGGTCGGTCATACTCAGTGATTTATCACAGAAACAAAGAACAGAGTTCCATCTGTTCTCACTTATAAGAGAACCTTGAACAATTGTGCTATAAGAAAACAATTGGCAGTAGTGGGAAACTGTCAGGGGAGGTGGGGGGTGGGATTGACAGTTGAGGGAAAATGTTAGGGGAGGGAGGGGCACACCTCATCAACAAGGGTACCTTCATGATCAATGTTTATATACCTAACCCTGAATTGTACCCCACATCTTTATAATAAAAATTTTTAAAAAAAAAAGCTGAAGACAGACAGAGAATTTGGATAATCCCCACAGCCCTGCCCACTGCCTTGGTGGTTGGGCACCTCCCTGGAGTAAAGTAAAAAGGCAGCAAGTGTGCCCCCTCTAACAAATGCTACCTCCTGGGCAGAGGTCAACGACACAGCCCTTCACAGCTGATATAATACCTCAGCTTTGGGAAAGGACTGATCCCAGATCCCAGCTAACACCACTGTCTTACACCACTAGCCAAGCCACCCCAGTCACTCAGGATGCCTTCAGAGTGTGCAGGTATCCAGCACAAGACTGCCACTGCTGGCAATTGAGAAATTCACCACACCGCGGCAATATATAACCAAGGGAATTCTATGGTGCCTGTGTCAGACCCTGGCCAACCTCAATTAAGAGGAAGTCCTCTATCCAAATGAGAGGAACCCAGAAAAATAATTCCAAAAATGTGAAAAAACAGAATTCTCCAACACCCCACAAAAAACCACACTCACTCTCCAGCAATGGAATTTAATCAAAGTGAAATCTTTGAAATTCCAAAGATAAAATTCAAAAGTTTGATTATAAATGTGCTCAATAAGAGTCAGGAGAAAGTTGAAAACTAACATAAAGAAATTTTTTAAAAACTATTCAAGACATGAATGAAAAATTATCCAAAAAGATAGGTATCTTTTTTAAAAAAAATTGAAATACTGGAAATGAAAGATGCATTTAGAGAAGTACAAAATGCAATGGAAACAAGCAGAAGAAAGGATCTCAGAACCTGAAGACAAAGTTTTTTTTAATTAACCCAATCAGACAACAATAAAGAAAAAATATTCAAGTGAATGTAAAAAAGTCTTTAAGAACTGTGGGATTAAAACAGCCAAATCTAAGAATCATACATACTCCTGAGGAAGAAGAGAAAGAAACAGGTTTGGAAAAACTATTTGAGGGAATAATGGAGGAAAACTTCTCTGGCCTTGCCAGAGATTCAAATATCCATATACAGAAGCCCACAGAACCTCCAGAAGATTCATTGTAAAAAGGTCATCCCCAAGGCATATAATCATCCAGTTATGCAAAGTTAATGTGAAGAAATTTTAGAGCAGTGAGAAAAAAGTTCAAATAACATACAAAGGTAAACCTGTCAGATTAACAGCAGACTTCTCAGAAGAAACCCTACAAGGTAAAAAGTATGGGGCCCCATCTTTAATCATCTCAAACAGAATAAGTCAGCCAAGGGTTTTGTATCCTGCAAAAATAAGCTCCATAAATGAAGGAGAAATGAAGCCTTTCCCAGAAAAGCAAACACTGAGGGAATCTGTCACCACTAAACTGGTTCTACAAGAAATCTTCAAAGGAGTTCTAAACTCTGAAACAAAAGTTCAAAATACATCAGTAGAAAAACACTAGAATTCATAAAGCTCACAGGGCTTGTGGAACACCAAGACAATAGAGAAAATAAATAAATAAGCAACCAGATAACAACCAACATGCTGAATGGAATTTAACCCTGAATGTAGATGTTCTCAATGACCCATTAAAAAAGATATAGACTGCCGGAATGGATAAAACACACACACGCACAGACTCCAAATATCTGCTGCCTTTAAGAGACCCACTTAATTCACAAGACAGGTTCAGAATAAAGGGATAGAAAACAATATTCCATGCAAATAGAAGTCCTATAGCTAGATTAATTAAGAAATGAAGAGAGGAAAGAAGATTCAAATTACCTCAATCAGAAATGAAAATGGAGACACTACAACTGATAAGATGGAAATACAAAAGGTCATCCGATAATATTATGAACATTCCTGTGCAAAAAACTAAACTATCTAGAGGAAATGAATAAATTCTTGGAAACACTCAACACCCCTAACCTTGAATCAGGAAGACATAGAAACCCTAAGCAAACCAATCAGGAGTAGTAAGATTGAAACAGTAATTAAAAGTCTCCCAAAAACAAAAACAAAAGTCTAGGACCTAATGGACTCAACATCCAAATTCTGCTGGACCTTCAAAGAAGAACTGGTACCAATTTTACTGAAGCTATTCCATAAGATTGAAGAAGAGGAACTCCTCCCTGACTCATTCTACGAATCCAGTATCACCTTAATACCAAAGGCAGGAAAAGACAACAACAACAAAAAAGAAATCTACAAACCATTATCCCTGATGAATACAGACATGATATTAGCAAACTGAATTCAATGCCACATCAGAAAAAAAAATAATCTACCACTATCACATGGTTTTTATCCCAGGGCTGCAAGGATGGTTCAATATACACAAGTCAATAAACATGATACACCACATAAACAGAATTAAGCACAAAAATCATATGATCATTTCAATAGATGTAGGAAAAGCATTTGATAAAAGCCAGCATCGCTTCATGACAAAACTCTCAGCAAAATAGGCATAGAGGGAACATTCCTCAAATGATAAATGCCATAGATGACAAACCCACATCCAATGCCATCTTGAACTGAGAAACGTCTAGCATATTCCCCTTCATAACTAGAACAAAGCAAGGATGCCCACTTTCACCATTTCTATTCAACACAGTACTAGAAGTCCTAGCCAGAGCAATCAGTCAAAAGAAACAAAGGGCATTCAAATTGGAAAAAAAGAAATCAAACTCTCTCTGTGTGCTGACAATATCTTTTACCTAGAGAAACCTAAAGTTCCTCCAAAAGACTCCTGGGTCTAATAATTGAATTTGGTAAAATTTCAGGATACAAAGTCAACACAAACAAATCAGTAGCTCTGCTATACACCAATAGTAACCAAGCTGAGAATTAAATCAAGAATTCAATTCCATTTACAATTGCAGCCGAAAAAAAGCTAAAACACCTAGGAATATATTTAACCAACAAGGTAAAAGATGCCTACAAGGAGAACTATAAAACACTGATGAAAGAAATTGTAGAAGACACAAATAAGTGGAGAAATATCCCATGCTCATGGATTGGAAGAATCAACATTATTAAAATGACCATATTACCCAAAGTACTCTACAGATTTATCACAATTCCTGTCAAACTATCAAAGGCATTTTTCATAGAATTAGAAAAAACAATCCTAAAATTCATATGAAACCAAAAAGAGCCAGAATAGCCAAAACAATCCTAGGAAAATAGAACAAAGCTGGAGACATCACATTACCTGACATCAAATTACACTACAAGGCTGTAGTTAGCAAAACAGCATGGTACTGATGCTAGAGCAGACACATGGACCAATGGAACAGAATACAGAATCTAGAAATAAATTCAAATACCTACAATCAACTGAACTTTGATGAAGAGGGCAAAAACATACACTGGGAAAAGGACATCCTTTTCAACAAATGGTCCTGGGAAAACTGGATAACTACAAGCAGAAAATGAAATTTGATTCCTATTTCTCCCCATATACAAAAATTTACTCAAGATGGATTAAAGACTTAAATGTCAGACCTGAAACCATAAAATTCCTAGGAGAAAGCAGGAAAGACTCTTCTGAATATTGACTTAGCCAAAGAATTTATGGCTAAAATCTCAAAAGCAAATGCAGCAAAAACAAAAATAAACAAGTGGGACTTGATTAAACTAAAAAACTTCTGCACAGCAAAAGAAACAATCAACAAAGCAAATAAGCAGCCTACAGTATTAACGGGATATTCACAAACTATACATTGTCAAAGGACTAATATCCAAAATTTTTAAAGAACGCAAACCATCAAGAAAAAAGCAAGTGACCCTACTAAAAAGTGGGCAATGACATAAAGAAACATCTCTCAAAAGAATACATACAAATGGCCAACAAATATGAAAAAATGCTCAAGATCACTAATTTGCCAGAGACATGAAAATTAAAACCACAATGAAACACCAACTTACAACAGTCATTATGGCCTTTATTTTTTTAAAAAAGTTAAAAGAAGCAATAGATGTTTGTTAGATGCAGTGAAAACACTTTTAACTGTTAATGGGAGTGTAAATTAGTACAACCTCTATGGAAATCTATATGAAGATTTCTCAAAGAGCTAAATGTAGATCTATCATTTGATACAGCAAACCCACTACTTAGTATCTACCCAAAGGAACAGAGGGGATGCTATATTTAAAGGCACCTGCACTCTCACGTTTATTGCAGCACCATTCACAATTGCAAAGATGTGGAATCAACCTAAATGCTCATTAACTGGTCAGTGGATGATGAAAATATGATATATATATATATACTGTAGAATACTAATTAGCTGTCAAAAAAAATGTCTTTTGCAGCACCTTGAATGGCATTGGAGAACGTCATCCCAAGTGAATCAACACAGGAACAGAAAACAAAACACTGAATGTTCTCACTTATAAGTGGAAGCTAAAATATGGGTGTGCAAAGGCATAGAGAATGGAAAAATAGATCCTGGAGACTCAGACGGGGCAGGGAGAGAAAGGGTAGAGGGATGAAAAACCACCTATCAGGTACAATGTGTACAGGCAAAAATGGTGAGTACACTTAAAGCCCAGACTTCTTTGCCACTATACAATGCAACCATGTAACCAAAAACTAAGTGCGCTCCCTAAAGCTATTGAAATTTTAAAAGAAAAGAGAGAGAACAACTGGCAAATATTACCAAAAGATATCTTTAACATCTATATATTCCAGAATTTCAAACAATGCCTAGAACCAAACCTACTGAGCCAGCAATAAACATGTATGGAATGAATAAATGAGCCTGCAAAAATTAAGACGCTTTGAACCAAAAGAATATATTTTCTATTCTATGAACCCAGGTTATTAACATTTTTATTCAATTATCCCAATACATTATTGCATCTCCCCTAATAACATATTATTTTTTATTATCTTCAGAACTGATAATGTTTCTTGGTCAAGTAGCAGGTTATAATATCCATGGGCTATGTTAGTTTACTCCTTCACCAACTACCTATCTGAGGAACTTAGGTAGCTACTGCTATTTGGGATTTGCTGAAGAATTTGATGAATGTGTTTAGTAACTCAGAACTGAAGATGTATGTAAAGGTTCTTATGGCTACTTGTCAGCTGGAGGTCAAAAAAGCTTTTCGGGAAGCCCTGACAACTCAGGAGATGAACTCAGGAGTTGACTTCTCAGACCCAAAGCACAGGCCTCGAACAGTGCTCCAGCCTTTCTTTCACGCCCTCTCTGAAGAGTACACCAGCGTGATGTTCCTTCAAGTAGATGTGGGGGACTGTCAGGATGTTGCTTCAGAAATCAAATGCAAGCCAACTTACCAGGTTCTAAAAAGGGACAAAAGAGAGATGCATTTCCTGGAATTAATAAGGAAAAATTTGAAGGTACAATTAATGAATGAATTTTCTAATCATGTGTTCTGAAAGAATAACCAGCTATGGCTATTTAAAACTCATAATTATTTTTAATTTTAAAAAGTTAAAGGAAGGTCAGGCGCGGTGGCTCAAGCCTGTAATCCCAGCACTTTAAGAGGCCGAGGTGAGGGGACTGCCTGAGCCCACAGGTCTGAGACTAGCCTGGGCAACTTGGCGAGACCTCATCTCTACAATTAAAAAAAAAAATTCGCCGGGCATGGGAGCATGCATCTGTAGTTCCGGCTACTTGGAAGGCTGAGACAGAAGGATTGCCTGAGCCCGGCAGGTGGACACTGGGGTGGCCGTGAGCATGCCACTGCACTCCAGCCTGGGTGACAGAGTGAGACACATACACACACACATACAAACATACATAAAAAAGTTAAAGAAGATCAAGGATGAATACTACATACCCAACTCTTATCTAATAATAAATGATAATAAAATATGTATATCCTACCCTTTAAAAAGAGAACAAAAAAGAACATATATATAATAAAATTAGTGGTCTCTAGTGGGACATTGCCAGGGGGGGCACCTAACATCAATAAGGGTACCCAAACTTTACCTGCACGATGATCACTTATGTACCTAACCGTGAATTGTACCCCATGTCTTTAAAATTAAAATAATAATTGAAAATTAAAAAATTAGCAGTCTGAGGCTTTTATTCAACCTGTATATATGGTGTGTCTCCACGTGTCCATTCTCTGACAACTCAATTGGTGAAACAGAGGCAACTCTGCTTATTAATTCAGATTCAGGAATTAGGATTCAAACTGCACAGCAGCACCTGTAGAATCAAAGACCTTGTCCTAGGCCAGGGGTAGCTGTGGAAAAGATGTTGATTTAGTTGGGGAGAGAGATATCAGAGCTGCTGAGGACCATAAGACCCCGGTGGTGGGTAGTCTTCTCAGGATGTAACGGAGGGTGGTTTGAGATGCAGTTGGAAATAACGGAAGAATAGATGGGGGCCAGATGGCAGAGCACTGAATGCCAGGACAGACACTGTGAGCTGTATTCTGTTGCAATGGGAAACCATCAAGAGATTTTAAGCAATGCAGTGACTTGATTTTAATCAGAGTCAGCAAACAACAATCTGGGAGCCAAATCTGCCTTCTTATAAATAAAGTGTTATTGGGACACAGCCATACCCAGTCTTCATACGTTATCTGTGGCTGATTTTGCTCTAAAAAGGGAAATTGAGTACTTGCAATAAGCACCAAAACTATAGGGCTCATAAAACCTAAAATATTTACAATCTGGCCCTTTTCAGACAAAGTTTGCTGACCCCTGATTTCGACTCATGTTTTAGGAAGAACTCATTGTAGAAGAGAAAATAGTACACAGAGGCTAAGGAGACTTCAGAGATTAATCAGCTGTGAATGTTTCCAGCATTTCCAGTGAATAAAAAGAGAAGCTATGAAAAGACTCATTTGAGAATGAAAAATCTTCATTTTTACCAGTGCCTTTCAAGTATCTTGTAAAATCTAGGGCAGAAAGAACTTGAAAACACCACTTAAGAATTTTCTCCCCAAATTCCATAGTCTTTAGCTCCCCGGAAGAATTAAAACCTCATTAAAATTCCTATCTTTTATATATTTTCATTAAAAAACCCCAAAGTTCTCTTAAGTACTTGTAATAAGGCCTATTGTTTAATTATTTAACCCTTACCAAGTGCAGAAGCCGGGTGCATATATGTATACATGGCATGGTTCCTGTCCTTGACAAAATTAAAGTCTATTAGACCAAGTGATAAAAAGCAAGTTCTCAATCTTCAAATAAAGTAGCAATGGTAGCCAAAGTAAGAAATTATGTAGGGATACCAATATAAATTAACCTAATCAAATCTCTTTCAACCCAAACTGTAGGTCAAAAAATGTCTATATCAATATGTCCCAACTTGTTTCATGAGAATATGGTCCCATTTCAAAAAAAAAAAGAAGTAAATTGTATTTACTTCTAAAGAATCCAAAAGCACATTAGAAATTCCCCAAACTCAGCTGACCATAAAAGTTTTTTGGTCCTTTGCACCCATTAAGATGCTATACTTTGCTATAATTATGGAAATAGTAATTACATAATTCCAAACAGCAGAATTCAAATTTAACAATTTATCTACCCAAAGGAAAAGACACCAGCACTTGCATGTTTATTGCAACCAGAAAACCATTTGTACTCCTAAAGCTATTGAAATAACAAAAAATGTTCATTAATAAATAAATAAATTTAACAATTTAGCTAAACAAAGGTATTTGTTTGCCTACATGAGTGTTGATAGATTGCCTCAGCCCAGATATCCATTTAACTGCCTGAATGTTTTACTGTTTAGACATTGCTTAAGAACAACTATACTTCTCCCTCTAGACTTCACAAAGAAAGCAACATTTCCCTGAGTCTAAAAAACAAATGACCATATGCCAAACAAGCTTGGTTAAGTATAACCAAGTTTAAAGGATTTGCTCAAAAGTGAATTTTACACCTGCTGTTCGCTGCATCATTTTTTAAACCATTTAATAAGAGTAGTTTCTCCTGTCTGCCAGGCAGATAGATAATAAATAGATAGATAGACACACATACATAAACATATCTGCATGCTTTTTTAAATTAGTATGTTATTAATACATACCCTATCATTAGAAAAGTACAGAAATCTTAAGTGTACAGGCGAACTATCACACCATGAACTCCATTTCAG
>CAUYQG010086997.1:0-16497 GCA_963574415.1 Tarsius wallacei
TCAGCCTGTAATCCCGCGCCTTTGGGAGGCTGAGGTGAGTGGATTGCCTGAGCCCGCGGGTTCGAGACCCGCCTGGGCAAGCGAGACCTCATCTCTACAATAAATCAAAAAACCAGCCGGGCTTGGTAGCGCGCGCCTGTAGTTCCAGCTACTTGGAAGGCTGAGGCGGAAGGATCGCCGGAGCCCAGCAGGTCGAGGCTGCGGTGGCCGGGAGCGGCCACTGCACTCCAGTCGGGGCGACAGAGTGAGACGCCAACTCAAAAAAAAAAAAAAAAAAGAAATATATTGCTTATCTTCCCCCTACTCCATTTTCTGGTATACAGCTCCAAAAGTCCTTAGAATCTCTTAAATGCTAAGTGTCTTTTTGTATGCTAATAAGATAACTGGTGACTGAGTACTCCTAGGTAGTCTCAGGATGGGGGGCTTATTTCCAGAAGAACCAACCCTGTGATTGGAGGGTTGGAACTTTCAATTCAGCTTCCCCAACATCTGGGGAGAATAGAGAGACTGCAGTTGAGTTGATTACCAGTGGCCAATGATGAGATCAATCATGCCTACCTAATGAAACTTTCATAAAATTTTTTTCAAAAATAAAGAAAAACAAGGACAGGGTGTGAGGAACTTCTGGGTTGCTGAACACGTGGAGGTGCCTGAAAGGTGGTGTGCCTGGAGAGAGCATGGAAGGTCCATTCTTCTTCCCAAATACCTTGCTCTGTGTACTTCATCTGTATCCTTTTGAATATACTTTATTTAAAAAACCAGTAAACATACATAAGTGGTTCCCTGAGTTCTGGAAACCATCCTAGAAAATTAATTGAAACTAAGGATGTGGTCATTGGAATTCCAGAAATATAAGTGACCACCTATGACATGGAATTGGCATCTGAAGTGAGAGGCAGTCTTTAGTATTGAACTGTTAACCTGTGGGATCTGACTCTAACTAGCAGTAGATAGTGTCACCGTTAAACTGATTTAAAGGACACCCGAAGATGTCCGCTGGAGAACTGCTTGGTGTGTGGGGGGGAAAATCTCCACACATTTTGATGACCAGAGGTGAAGTATTCTGTGTTAAATCTGTGAGAGCAGGAAAATTACTTTGGTTTTATCCTATCTCAAACACTATTCAAACCATATTGCTATAAATTTGGAATGCTAAATGCAAAACTCATGTGAACAATAAATAAAATATCTTTTAAAAAATACACAAATAAATGAGAAGGAAATCATTCACCACAAATCTGTTTTAAAAACAAACAGGGCCAGTCCCAGTGGCATATGCCTGTAATCCCAGCACTTTGAGAGGCTAAGGCAGGAGGACTGCTAGACGCCAGGAGCTCGAGACCAACCTGGGCAACAAAGCAAAACTCTGTCTCTACAAAAAATAGAAAAATTAGCTGAGCATGGTGGCTCCCCAAGACTACATCTCTACAGTTAATAAAAAGTTTAGCCAAGTGCGGTGGTGTGCACCTTTAGTTCTAACAACTTGGAAGGCCAAGGCAGAAGGATTGTTTAAGCCCAGCAGGTTGAGGTTGTGGTAGCCGTGATCATGCCACTGCACTCCAGCCTGGACAACAGAGTGAGACTCTTATTCAAAAGCAAAACAAAAATAGAAAAATTAGCCAGGTGTGGTGACACACACCTGTAGTCCCAGCTACTCAGAAAACCGAGGCAGGAGGATTGCTTGAACCTAGAATGTCAAGGCTGTATGGTGAGCTATGATTGTGCCACTGCACTCCAGCCTGGTCCATAGAGTGAAACCCTGTCTTGGAAATAAAAACAAAAAAACCCCAGCTAAACACAGGCACCTCCATATGTTCAGCAATCTAGAAGCTCTTCAAACCCGTCTCTCTGTTTTTTTAATAGAATTATTGGAGGGAACAAAGGATAAATGTATATGACTACAGAAAACAAATAGCAAAATGGCAAAAGTAGTTCTTGTCAGTAACTACCTTAAATGTAAATGAATTAAGCTCTATAATCAGATAGCAGATTGACATGAATGAAACATGATTCAGTTATTTGTGATCTTCAAGGGACTCTCTTTAGAGAAAAAGACACAAATAAATAGAATGTGAAAATATATTTCATGCAAATAGTAACCAAAAGTGAGCTGGGTTAGCTATATTAATATCAGATAAAATGAACTTTAAGTAAAAAACAGTTATGAGAGACAAAGAAGGACATAATATATTGATAAAAGAGTCAATTCATCAAGAAGATATTACAATTATAATTTATATGCATTAAACAACAAAGCACCAAAATACTTGAAGAAAACACTTGCAGAATTGCAGGGATAAATATACAGTTCTATAAAAATTAATACAACACTTTCAATAATGGATAAAATATCTAGAGAGAAGATTAAAAAGGAACTAGAGGAGTTGAATAACCCTGAAAATTAACTAGACCTAATAAACATAGATAGAACATTCCATTCAACACCAGCATAATACATAGTCTTCTCAAGTGCACATGTAACACACTGCAGATTAGATCATATATTAGGCCATTTTTAAGTCTTGATTAATTCAAAGAGTAGAAGTCATATAAAGTATCTTTTCTGACCACAATGGAATAGAGCTAGAAATCAATGACAATAGAAAAACTAGAAAATTCACAAATATGTGGAAATTAAGCAACATCCTCTTTAAAAAACCAATGAGTCATAGAAAAAGATTTTAGGGAAATTATAAAGTACTTAGATATATGGTTTGTTTTTATGTTTTCATTTTTTGTTTTGGGGTTTTTTTTTTTGAGTTGGAGTCTCACTCCGTCACCCAGACTGGAGTGCAGTGGCACACTCACGGGCACTCACTCCAGCGTTGACCTGCTGGGCTCCGGCAATCCTTCTGCCTTAGCCTTCCAAGTAACCGGAACTACAGGTGTGTACTATTATGCCCAGCTAATTTTTTTTTATTTATTGTAGAGATGAGGCTTCACCAAGTTGCCTGGGCTGGTCTCAAACTCATGAGCTCAGGCAATCCACTCACCTCTGCTTCCCAAAGTGCTCGGATTACAGGCTGAGCCACCAAGCACAGCCACAATGGGTCACTTATTTATTTGATTATTAAAATCTTCTTCTGTTGAGGCTATGGGACACACATATCTTCCTGTTTTTGTCCATGTAGAGAAGTCTATTCACATACATCTTTCTTTCCTTTTTTTCTTTTTTGTTGAGTCAGTCTCACTCTGTCACTCAGGCTGGAATGCAGTGGCACTCCACCACCAAAACCTCAACCTGCTGGGCTCAGGAGATCCTTCCACCTCAGCCTTCCAATTAGCTGGAACTACAAGTGTGCACCGCCACACCTGGCTAATTTTTAAAAATTTATTGTAGAGACGAGGTCATGTCAGACTGGTCTCGAACCCCTGGGCTCAGGCAATCAATCCTCTTGCCTCAGCCTTCCAAAGTGCTGGGATTACAGCACCTGGTACACTTAAGCTTTCTAAAATTTCTTTGTCACCAATTTTCCAATCATGTTTTTTTCAAGTCCCTGATCTTCCAGCCAAACCAATGATGGCAACCCATGAATCAGTATGTAATTATATGCCTGGTCATTTCTCCTTCCAAGCAAAGTGCACAACCAGGTACACGGCCCAAACTTCTGCCCACTGGGAAGATTTCCCTTCGCCACTCTCATTCAGGGATGTCCCCAAAAGGGGCAGTAATGCTGCAACTGTCCACTTTCGAGGTGTGCCTACATATTATGCAGAACTGCCTGGAAACCAGGCACCAGTTTTCTTCTTTCAATGCATCATAGGGCACGCCCATGAGGCCACAAGTGCAGGCTGGGAGAGAGAAGGCAGCATAGCAGTATTAGGACCATGGGCATTTGGTTCACTTTTTTATGGGCCTACTCAGGCCCTAAAATGTATATACCATTTCCATTTGCTGATGAATTATATGCTGCGGTGTGTGTTCAACTTTATAGCTTGACACCCAGGTTATGATGAGCAGTTCAGGTCCCATGGTAACTTGGTGGCCCATGGTCAAGCATTCAGTTTTTACTAAGGTCCTGTAGCAGACCAAGAGCTGACTGTCAAAAGGAGAGCAGTTACCTACATAGCCTTGTTCTAGAACCTAAAGGCCTGCGATGTGACTCACCTAGAGGGGTCTGCCAAAGGCTCCAGGCATCCCTATCTGCCACTGACCCCAAGCTTCATTGAATTTGCCGGGTCATATGGCCCAAATAGCAGAGAAGTTTGCACAGCAGCCTAGACCTGTTGCAGAGTCTTCTCTGATTCTGGGCTCAAATCTAGCAGCATTACAGGTCACTTGGAAATGGTTCCGACTAACACCCCCAAACAAGGAATATATTGCCTCCCAATCCAAATAGGCCCATTAGACATTGTACCTCTTTTTTGGTTGTAGGAGGGGCCAGAGGCAACATCTTACCCTTCACCTTAGATGGGTTACCTCAACACACCCCACATAACTGGACCCCTAGAAATTTTACTGAGGTAGAAGACCTCTGTAATTTTAGCTGGATTTATTTCCCACCCTCTGATAAACAAATGTGTTACCAATAAGTCTAGAATACTGACTACTTTTTGCTAACTAGGTCCAAGCAGCATGATGTCATCAACATAATGGGCCAGTATGATATCTTATGCAAGGAAAGATGATCAAGATCCCTGTGAACAAAATTATAACACAGGGCTGGAGAGATGAAATACTCCTAAAGTAGAACAATGAAGACGTATTGTTGACCTTGCGAGCTGAAAGCAAACTGCTTCTGGCGGACCTCATAAACAAGTATGAAGAAAAAGGCATTTGCCAGATCAATAGCTGCACTCCATGTACTATGGATATGTTAATTTTCTCAAGCAATGAAACCACACATGGTACAGCAGCTGCCATTAGAGTTACCATTTGGTAAATCTTAGGATAATCCATGGCCATTCTCCAAGATTCATCTGCCTTCTGCATAAGCTGAATAGGAGAATTGAATGCTGATAGGTGGGAAGACCTCTTCCACTAGCAAATAAGATCCATCAGAATTTAGGACTCAATGTTCCTAGCTTCGTCAGGGTCTTCCCACATATCCCCAATTTACAGGATCCCATTCATTCTCAATCAGGGCCCTTCTTTAATAGTAGATTTCTTGCAAGTCTAGGGGTTCAACTTCCATTATCATTCAGCCAATACCAGGATAAGGACTTGTGTTTGATTTTCAGCAACATCACCCTTTTGGCTACAGGAGATAAGGCTCTTCATCAAGCACAGCTCGAAGTTCTTTGGTCATTTATTTGGTGCTTGAGCTGGGAACTTGAACCCTGGCTCATCCTTTTCTTTCACCACTTTGTCCGGCATCATTATATTCCTTAGCTTTCAAAAATGTTTATCATATACAGAGTTATTTAGCACCTTGTGTTTTAACAAATGGTTGATCAGAAGTATCCAGTGCAGTTGCTTGAGCCCAGGAGTCCAAGACCAGCCTGGACAACATATAAGGTCTGACAATCAAGTTTACAAACTCGTCTTAGAAAAAAATTGCTGTATACATCATTGTTGAATATCACTACAGTCACCTCTGAATTACTCCCCTTGGGAAGCAATGCACTGATGCCAGTGCCTGGTCCACCCACCAAAGTAATTTTGGCACTATTTTTCTGGAATGGCCATCAGAACTGTTTTATTACCCTTTATGTCCTGATGTCATCAAAATGTCTTCCTTTCAATATTTCCTTTATCTTTGGGTAAAGGAAAAAGTCATTGTGGGCCATACTTTGTTTGCTGGCTAAAAACTCCCACACAGACAGTACTGTGTGAGCTGGTGCATTGTCATGATGCAAGAGCTCCTTTGGGACCATTTTTGCACACAGTTTTCTCATGCCACGATTTTCAGTTAAGATTTTCTTATTTCTCTATTGATGTTTATTTGATCTGCTATGCTTCTCACAGTCAGCCAATAATTTTAATGTACAATTCAATGAATTTTTGCAATGTTTTTGTCAGTTCTGCTCATTACTGGGTGTCTTAACCTCTCTTCATCAGTGATGCTTTCTCTCCCCCTCAGAAAAACGTTTAATCCATTTGTACACTATGGCTTTCTTTGTGGAATTATCCCTATAAACTTGAACTACATGTCCTTGATTTCGCTTCCACTCTCACCAAGTTTTACAAGAAATTTAATGTTCGTTCATTGCTCCAATTCAAGCTCCAACATTCTCATGCTGACACACAAAAACATGCAACAACAGTAAAGAATGCCACTCAGCAGGACACCATCAAACGTTGATATGAACACAGCTGTGAGACACTGATATACTAAGGTTATGAAACCTTACCGAGTTGTTTGTACAATGCTAACAATGTAAGTGCACAGTGGCAAGTTAGCAAACTTAATTGTCAGACCTTGTAGAGAGACCCCCCGATCTTCATAATTTAAAAAATAAAATAAAGTATCCAGTGCAGATATTTTTGCATACTTCTGTAAACTGTTCATATCATGAACTATCAGTGCTCTCTTCACTACTGGGGAAAAAAAAGCATTCGTGTTTTTAAATCTGATGAGATTAGAAAGCCAACTCCAGAAACCCCAAAACCAATTCAGAAAACCCCTATTTAAGTTTATGTTCCTCTGGCACCACTCTTAGCCAAAATCTGTACGAGTTAGGGTTTTCCGGAGAAACAGAACCAGTGTGACATATAGAAACATACAAGAGGAGATTTATTATGGGAACTGGCCAGGAGTATAATTCAGTCTGAGTCTAAAGACCTTGAGAACCAGGAGCTCTGATGTCCAAGGGCAGGAGAAGTTGAATGTTCCAGCTAAAGAGAGAGAAAAATAATTCATACTTCCTTCCCTTTTTTGCTCTATTTGGGGCCTCAACAGACTGGGTGATGCCTGCCCTCAATAGAGGGAAACTTTACTCAGTCTGCGAATTCAAATGCTAATCTCTGGAAACATCGTCACAAATACATCCAGAGACAATGTTTTATGAGCTATCTGGGCATCCCTCAACCCAGTTTAGCTGACATATAAAATTAGCCATCACACCAATATTCATAGTAGCATTATTACATTAGCCAAAAGGTGAAAGCAACCCACACATCCACCCACAGATGGATAAGCAATGTCATATATACATGCAATGGAATATTATTCAGCCATAAAAAGGATGTTTTGATATATGCTACAAGGATAAGCCTCAAAACCATTATGCTAAGTCAAACAAGCCAGACACAATAGGGCAAATATACACTAATTCATAGAGATAGAAAGTAGGTTAGAGGTTACCAGGGGATTATTGGGTAAGGCAGTAATGGGAGTTATTGTTTAATAGTTACAGAGTTTCTGTTTCAGTTGAGGAAAAAGTCTTGGAATTCCAGATAATGGTAATGGTTGCACACATTCTGAATTAAAATAATGCCACTGATTTGCACACTTAAAAACAGTTAAAATGGGGCTGAGCACAGTGGCTCATGCCTATAATCTGAGCACTTGGGAGGCCAGGAGTTCAAGACTAGCCTGGGCAACATAGCAAGACCCTGTCTCTACCAAAAAAAACTAAAAACATTAGCTAGGCATGGTGGTGCGTACCTGTCGTCCTAGCTACTCAGGAGGTGGAATAGGGGGATCACTTGAACCCAGGATTTCATGGCTGCAATGAGCTATAATCATGCCACTGCCCTCCAGCCTGGGCAACAGAACAAGACCTTGTATCTAAAAAAGAAAAAAAAAGAAAAGTTAAAATGGAAAATTCTATTTTGTATATATATGTGTGTGTGTGTGTGTGTGTGTGTGTGTGTGTGTGTGTGCATAATGTTTTAAAAACCACTATTTATAGAGAGTTTTAAGCCTATCTGCCTGTAAGCATTATTTATTAACACTCTTATTTGGTGCTTACCATTTTATGAGTGAACTTTAAAATATTAACTAATATGCACCTCAAACAACCTTATGAGGGACGTACAATTAATCCTTTCACAGGTGAGAAAACTCTTAAGTGCAAACAATTTAAGTAACAGGCCCAGGCGGCGGATCTAGTATTCAAACCCAGGGAAATTGCTTTCAGAGCTGTGATGCTGAGAGCAACAGATGCAGGTCGTAGCCGTAATCTAAAATCTTCTGCTACACAGTTCCCGGCCTATGGGATACACTTGATAAATGCCTGTTGAAATATTCTCGCAATGAATGTTTTATGCTGTCCTTTCTTTGAACATGACACTGTGCTCTACACTTGGGAGAAATAAAGCGATAAAGTCAACATCTACACTGCCTTCAGGAAGTACCCAGGAGAGCAACGTGGTATGGAAGACCGCCAGGGGGGTCCCCCAGCAGACATTCCCAGCGGCATCCTCCCTCACTGCCTCCATGATAGAAGCTGTTCAAGAAATGAGAATGGCCACAGAATTTGACTCTGAACAATGAAACAAGTGAAAATTGGCTAAATATTCCATTACGGCATCTGCTTTTCTGACAGGACTGAGTGGAGGTGGTGTCTCCTATGCCCTTTCTTCTTGATTTGAATATGAAGGAGATATCAGAATGGTGACTGCCAACATGAGGTGGTTACAGAAAAATAAAATAAAATACAGACACTAGCCTTGATGATGTTGAGATCAGACTTCTTGATAGGCAAAAAAAAAGTTCAGAGTTGACTTCCCCATTGCTAGTCAGATTTTCTATCACTGGCAACCAAATGAATTCTAATTTAAAAAAACGATATGCATATCTATTAAACCTACTATGTATATAATATATATTAGCCAAATTTAAAAAAGAAAACACATGAAATGAGTTATGATATATTGTACTTATGTCCAAAATATAATTTCAACATGTAATCAGTATAAACATGATTTATGAGAAACTTTACACCTAATGGTGTGTTTTCAGGATCTGGTGTGGACGTGGGGAGGACCACACGTTTGGACGGCTGCTGAGACAAATACTTCACTGGGACTGTTTCTGTGTATCATGGGGGGCAGACGCTGCTTTGCTTGATCTTGGTCTTCACAGCTCCAAAAAGAAACAGGATCTTGATAAGTTCTATAAGTTGAAGTCCAAAGCTTGGCAGATTAGAAACCAGTTTGGCCCCTCAGCCCTAATCAACCCCTCCATTTCTCATCCATAAAACCTGAACCAACGTGCACCCTCCCCTTCCAGGGCTCCACAGCCACTAGCTCTACAGTGGTAAAGGGGCCGGCCGCTCCTGGGGCAGAAACATGTCTCAGGACTGAAAACAATCAGATATTGACCAAGAAGAAATTCCAGGTTTTAGTAAGAGATGTGGACTCTAATGAGCAGTAGATGAAGATGTGGGGGGATGCTGCGGCAGTTGTTGGCAATTTTATCGAGTGTAGTGACAGCAGCCTGCCAGCTTGCTTGGCATCGTAAGTCCAGCACCCGGGAGGTACAAGATAGCCAACTCCACAAAAAAACAAAACAAAACCAAAACCTTGCACCCCAGAAGCTCACAAAGAGCAACACTGGTCAGGAAAACAGTCAAGAAACAACATATAGAAAGGTCACGGAACAGACAGAAATATATTTAGAGATACTTGAGCTGAGACCTCAGTCATCTCATCCTTGGAATTCGTAAAAACACTTTACAGCAACGCATACATATTTTTATTAACAGTGCTGCAATATCTATATTGACTGAGGGGATCTGTCGAAGGAATAAAACCTCCTACCTTCTCTCTCCAAAACTGGTGTGTACTTTTACATTCATTAAATATCTCAGTTCAGACCAGCCACATGTGGCCACAACTGCTCTATTGAACAGGGAATATCTGAATTATGACACTATGTTGTACCACTTGGAACAATATTTTTCTATTAGCTAGTAAAGTTCAAGATACCCTAGCTTATTATCCAACAATTTCACCCCTGGGTGTACTCTAGAGAAGCAATGCATGCATGTATTGGCATACTCATATGAGAATGTTTCTCATAGAATCAAGCAACATGGAAATTAACTAAATGTCCATCAGTATCTCTGGTCTACTCATACAATAAAATTCTACACAGATATGAAAATGAACAAATATAGCTCTATTCAACAACATGGATTAAATCTTACAAAGACATCATTGAGCAAAAGAAGCAAGACAAAATAAATACAAGATTCTATTTATATAAAGTTTAAAGCAGGAAAAGTAATTCTATTTGTAGTGGATACACACGTAGGTAATAAATGCTTGATGAAAATGATTTGTATAAACGTCAGAATACTGATTACCGCTCAAGGGGACAGGATGATTATTTGCTTTATAAGTAATCATGGAATTTGATACGTACATTTCATGCACTTTTCCTGAATATATTGTGTTTCACAATAAGAAGTTTAAAATAAAAATTTTAAATGTGCCAGGTGCACATTTGGGAGGTGGAGGTGAGAGGATTGCCTGAGTCCATAGGTTCGACACCAGCCTGGGCAACTTGGCGAGACCTCATCTCTACAATGAATTTTTAAAAAATTAGCTGGGCATGGTGACACATGCCTGTAGTTCCAGCTACTTCAAAGGCTGACGCAGAAGGATCACCTGAACCCAGCAGGTTGATGCTGGGGTGGCCATGAATGTGCCACTGCCTTCCAGCCTGGGTGAAGGAATAAGATTCCAATTAAAAAAAAAAAAAAATCCTTCTCTCTTGGTCCAGGGACAAATAAAGAGCTCTGCTTTCACATCTTCTGTTCACTAGTATATTGGAGGCTCTATCCTCTACAGCAAAGCCAGGAAAAAAAAAATAGAAAACTATAAACAAATTATCAACAACAGATCAACAAAAAAAATCCAATAGAAAAATGAACAGAAGATGGAACTCTGTATTGTAAAAAGGAGGAAACTCAAAGGGCCAATACATGAAAATATGCTCAATTTCACTATTAGAAATAATTAGGATTAAAGAAACAAAATGAGAAGTTTTCAGGATGCAAAATAAACATATAAAATTAATTGCATTTCTATGCCAGTAATAGTTAGAAAACAAAAAAAATTGTTACAATAGAATTAAAGAATACTAGTATAATTTACAATAGAATTCAAGAATAATATTATATTTAAAAAATAGGGCCAGGCTCGGTGGCTCAGCCTGTAATCCTGCACTTTGGGAGACCGAGGCAAACGGATTGCCTAAACCCATGGGTTCAAGACCAGCCGGGGCAACTTGGTGAGACCTTGTCTCTACAATAAATCAAAAAATTAGCCAGGGGTAGTGTCACCCGCTTTTAGTTCCAGCAACTTGGAAAACTGAGGCAGAAGGATCGCCGGAGCCCAGCAGGTCGATGCTGGAGTGGATGTGGGTGTGCCACTGCACTTCAGGTTGGAAGACAGAGTGAGACTCAAACTTAAAAAAAAAAAAAAAGGCTGATGTGGTGGCTCACATCTGTAATCCTAGCACTTTGGGAGGCCAAGTCGAGAGGATTGCCTGAGTCCAGGGGTTC
This sequence comes from Tarsius wallacei, assembly GCA_963574415.1. NCBI lineage: Eukaryota > Metazoa > Chordata > Mammalia > Primates > Tarsiidae > Tarsius > Tarsius wallacei. The sequence continues at coordinate 11,401 of CAUYQG010086997.1, forward strand.
CAGACCAGCCAGGGTAACTTGATGAGACCTCGTCTCTACAATAAATCAAAAAATTAGCCAGGGTATCGCCCACTTGTAGTTCCAGCTACTTGGAAGGCTGAGGCGGAAGGATCGCTGGATCCCAGCAGGTCAAGTCTATGGTAACCATAATGGTACACTGCACTCCAGCCTGGGAGACAGAGTGAGACTCCAACTCAAAATCATCATCATCATCATCATCATCATCATCATCATCCTAACAGTTTTTTTGGAGGGGGTGTAGGAAAGATGATCTTTTACAAGGTGAGTTTAAAATATATATGGATATGCCAACAATAATCTAACTGAAACGGACAAATTCCTACAAACACACAACTTACAAAGACTAAATCATGAAGAAATAGAAAATCTGAATATGTTTTATCTTAGACAGCTCAGACTGCTATAGCAAAATACCATAAATTGCATGGCTTAAACAATTTATTCCCCACAGTTCTGCAGATTGGAAATCTGAGATCAGCACGCCAGCAGGGTCAGGCTCTTTTTGAGGGCCCTCTTTCGGGTTTCAGACAGCAAACCTCTCCCTATACCCTCGCGTGGCAGAGGGAGAGAGAAGGCTAGTTCTCTTCCTCTTCTTACAAAAACACTAATCACCTCGTCGGAGCTCTCATGACCTAATTGCCTTCCAAAGGCCCCACTAGTTTAGTGTTGGCATTCTTGAACCTTGTAGAAATAAAAAATCATACTCTAATGGAATAGTCTTCTCTAACTTGCTTCTTTCACTTAATATGTTTGCAGTATTCATTCACATTGGTACTCATCCATGTTCATTACTGGATAGTAGTCCACTGTGTGTGTGTACTGCAATTTATCTTACATTTTTTTTCTGATTTTACACTAAAAACCTAGATCCATTTTACTTTTGTTTTTAATTTTTTTTCTCAGTCATGAAGAGCATTTTACTTTTAATGAATATTTCAGTTGTTTCCCCTTTTGGCTGTTATAAACAATGTTTATAACAGAACTTATTTTTTTCTGAATGGGAGTTTCACTCTGTTGCCCAGGCTGGAGTGCAGTGACATAATCATGGCTCACTGCAGCTTTGACCTCTCAGGCTCAGGCAATGGATCCTTCTGCCTCAGCCTTCTGAGTCATTGGGACAACAAGCAGGTGACACCAAATTAGGCTAATTTTTTGATTTTTTTGTAGTGACAAGGTCTTGCTATGTTGCCCAGCTGGACTCAAACTCCTTTTGCCTTGGCCTTCCAAAGTGCTGGGATTACAGGCATGAGCCACCATGCCTGGCCATTGCTGGAACATTTGAAGAAAGCACATGTGAAAGATTTTCTTTAGGTGTATAAGGGATTTGACTGCTGGGTTTTAGGGTACATTGCCTGTTCAAATAGAAAAGTAATGCAGAACTGTTTTCCAAGCAGTTGTGCCATTTCACACCTGAACCAGCAGCGTATGAGAATTTCTCCCTACATTTTCGCTAATGCCTGGAATTGTCAAACTTCTTAATTTTTTCAGCCTGGCGGGTAGGTAGTGCTGTTCACCTGTATTAGATATTAATTGATTAATTAGGTGTTAAGTTGCACTTTCATAATTATTAATGAAGCTGAGCATATGTTCATTTATTGGCCATCTGAGTTTTCTTTTTTATTTGAGGTGTGGACTCTAGTCTTTTGTGCATTTTTCTTTTGGATTGTTTGTCTTTTTTTGTTGACATGTTGTAGTTGCAGATTTACTAAGTTGTGCTATAAATTCTTTCTCGGTTACGTGTTGCAGCATCTGAGAGGACTTGGAGGCACCAGGGAAGCTTCAGAGAAGGGCTGAGTTGAGTTCTCAGGCAGGGAAGTCCTCCCCACCATCCCACAAAAGGAGCGGCTTTTGCAAAGATGAATTTGCTTGAGGGCTTGCAGTCACACACAACTGGGAGACATAAAAAGAAAAAGAACTGCCTTCCCTGCTCAGCTTTCCTCGGACAAATCAGATGTGCTTCTGATTCTAACACCCAATTTCTGAAGATTGCTTTCAGTGTGGATAAATTGGATGTGTGTGTTTCTCCAGTTTGGACTTGAGCTCTGAACTGAGTCTTTGAAGGCTTATCTCTGAGAAAGTTCAGCATATCTCTGGGGAAGCAAGTGGGGGTAGACTGGAGGAATCTATCCTCTAAACAGAATCGTTTTTATTATCCAGACTTGCTCCCTTTAAAATTTCAAAGTCTTGAAGAAGTATTTAGAACCACAGTCTAATGAGATTATTCATTAATGAATCTGTCCTCCAAAAGGTATACTTTATTTGGGAGATAACAAATGATCCCTGGGGATCATTTAAGAATAGTTCAAAGCTTGAAAGGGGTTTTTCTTTATTTGTTATCTCCCGCAGTTGACAGATCTCTCTTGCTAAGCAGTGACTTGGCAATGCTTGGTCCTTAATTCCAGCTCTTTAAAAGTACCATTAAGGAAAACTAATTCTGAGGTGATGTGTGTTTGGAAACCTTATTTGGCCCCACATTATTACCTCATCCATTGGTGTGGGAAGCACTCAGGCTGTGGATCACATGCTTTGGCCTAGGGAATGGGTGACTCTTTATTTTGTCCTCTGACTGACCGGGCCCTGGGGTGGGGTGGGGCAGGGCTGAAAATAGTCATTTTTTGGCTGCGTTGGTCAGGCGGGAGAGTCTCTGAAACATGGGTCCACTGGCAAGTGAGAAGGAGCAGGAGATCCCTGGAGGCTGGCCTCGCCAGTCACAGCGGATGTGTTGTGAGTTAAGTCGCTGAAGCTCAAGGAAAACTCTGTAGAGGTTTAGATTTATTTAAGCTGTTTATATCTGTTAAAAAAAAACGGGGCGGGCAGGGTGGCTTACGCTGTGTAATCCCAGCACTTTGGGAGGCAGAGGTGGAAAGACTGCTTTAGCCCAGGAGTTTGGAATCAGCTTGGGCAACATAGCAAGACCTCCCTTCTACAAAAAAAAAAAAAAAAAGCTGAGCAAGGTGTTATGCACCTATAGTCCCAGCTCCTCGGGAGGCTGAGGTGGGAGGATCACTTGAACCTGGGCGGTCAAAGCTGCAGTGAGCCATGATTGTGCCACTACACTACAGCCTGGGCAACAGAGTGAGATCCTGCCTCTCTCTCTCTATCCCTCTCTCTCTCTCTCTATAGGGTATATGTTCATTTATTGGCCATCTGAGTTTTCTTTTTTATTTGAGGTGTGGACTCTATAGGGAGAGAGAGAGAGAGAGAACTGAAGTATACTCCTCTGTTCAAAGTTTCAGTTTTTGAGCCTGGCATGGTGGCTCATGCCTGTATTCCCAGTACTTTGAGAGGCAGAGGAGAGAGGATTAACTGAGTTCAGGGTTTCGAGACCAGCCTGGGCAACTTGGTGAGACCTTATCTCTACCAAAAAAAAAAAAATCTGGATGTGGTGGTGTGCGCCTGTAATTCCATCTACTTGGAAGGCTGAGGTAGAAGGATCACCTGAGCCCAGCAGGTCAAGGCTGCAGTGGCCATGAGCATGCCACTGCACTCCAGCCTGGGTGACAGAGTGAAACTCCAAAAAAAAAAAAAAAGTTTCAATTTTCAACTTGTTAATATTCCTGGATCCCAGTTCTCACCCAAATCGAATGTCACATGCACTACGTATTATGTATGTTTATTTGGTCAGTCATCTTGCAAAAGTCAAATACCCATCTGCTTGTTCTTGTTCATTTGCCCAATGTTATTAAACAAACAGGTACCAGGCACTGTGCCAAGTATACGGATAAAATATAAACAAGATGAATAAGAAGTATTTTTTCCTTTGACAAATCTTTATTCAAAAGCAATCAGTGGTGTTGGTGGTCAGAACAGATGTGACTTTGGGGCAGCGCCGTGAATTGGAAGGAGCATGTGAACCTCGGGGGCTGATTTCATTTTTCTTCATGAGCCTGGTGCTCTTTATATGGCTGTGTTCACTTTACGAAAAGTCATTGAATTGATCACTTATGATTTATGAATATTTTTGGTAAGAATGCTATACTTTGATAAAATTTACATTAAAAAATGACACTTCACAAATATTGACTGATTGGGATGGGGTCTTGCTTTGTTGTCCAGATTATAGTGCAGTAGCACAATCATAGCCTACTACAGTCTCCAACTTCTGGGTTCAAGTGATCCTCCTGCCTCAGGCTCCAGACTAGCTGGAACTACAGGCATGGCCACCACACCAGCCCACAAGTATTTATTTGTTAAGAAATTGTTATTAAGTTAGAATCCCAGCTGGGTGTGGCTCACACCTGTAATCCCGGGGCTTTGGGAGGCTGAGGCGGGAGGCTCACTTGTGGTCAGTAGTTAGAGATCAGCCTAAGCAACGTAGTGAAACCCCATCTTTACAAAAAAAAATTTTTTTATGTTGCTGAGCATGGTGGCTCCCACCTGTTATACTAGCTATTCAGGAGGCTGAGGTGGGAGGATCCTTGAGCCCAGGAGTCGGAGGCTTCAGTGAGCCATGATCGCGTCATTGTACTCCTGCCTGGGCAACAGAACAAGGCTGTACACTAAAAAATAAAAATGGATGGGAAGGTTCTTTTAGGGTTGCAGTTAAATTCTGGTTATCTCTTTTCTGATGTTCATTCTACTTTTCCCAGGAATCCTGGCACCACTTTGCCCCCAAACAGCCCTTTAGGAAGCATAGCCTCAGAATATTTAAGAAATAAAATACTTTGTTTTTGTATTTTTAAAAGTTAGGAAAAAACATGTAAGAGTGTAACAGAAAACGAAGGCATGTTCCTCCTTGACCCCCAACACTCTCTAAATATGAATCGCTCATGTCACCTTGTGTTTTCCACTCATCAAAAGATATGACAGACTTTTATCTGTTCATAGGATACTGTTTATGCTGTTTTTAGCCTTTTTTCTTCCCCTGCTTGAGGTTTTTTTTCTTTTAGAGTTTTTAAACAGTTTCGAGATCAGATAAGCCCGAGTTCAAATCCTATGACTTTTTTTTCCCCCCTTTTTGAGTTGTAGTCTCACTCCGTCGCCCAGACTGGAGTGCAGTGGCCGCTCCCGGCCACCACAGCCTCGACCTGCTGGGCTCCGGCGATCCTTCTGCCTCAGCCTTCCAAGTAGCTGGAA
>CAUYQG010086998.1:0-13996 GCA_963574415.1 Tarsius wallacei
AAAAAAAAAAAAAAAAAAAAAAAAAAAAAAAAAAAAAAAAATTGGAAACATCAAATAAAGGCTAAAATGTAACAGGGTACTTAAATATGCAATGCCCATATTTCATTGTTCTATGTTGAAATTTCTAAAATTTGTGTTCTATTTTGCAAGAAGGCTTTGAGAGATGGTGGTTTCTAGAAGAGGAGCAATCTAAACAACAGATTGTACATGTAACTTTTACCACCTTGTCAAGTTTTTAAGAACAGGTAGATACATAACTAGATCTAGTGTGTATTATCTTTCTTTTATCTATTTTGTCATAAAAATATATTGTATTCAGGAACACTAGGTTAATGATCTAAAAAAAGAAAAAGAAACCAACTATCTGATGCTGGACTTAGAATGGTAGTTTTTTTTTTCTTTTTCTTTTTTTGATTTGGGGTCTCACTCTTGCCCAGGCTGGAGTGCAGTGGCATGATCAGGATGATCATGGCTCACAGCAACTTTGACTTCCTGGACTCAGGTGATCCCTCTGCTTCACCTTCCCAAGTAGCTGGGATTACAGGCACTCATCAACATACCTGGCTAATTATTTTTATTTTTTTGTAGAGACAAGGTTTCACTATGTTGCCCAGATTGGTCTCTAACTCCTGAGCTCAAGTAATCCACCTGCCTCGGCCTCCCAAAGTGATGGGATTACAGGCGTGAGCCACCACGCCTAGCAGAATGGTAGATTTGATTTTAAAAATATCATTTTGTTGTTATTGTTGATGTGTGTGTGTGTCTGTGTGTGTGTATGTTTGTGTGTGTTCTTGAACTCTGAGGCTTTTATTTTGGATGGTTTGTGTATCAGCTTGCATCAGGCAGGGCTCTGAGGGCCTGCCCCCAAAGCCAGACTTCTTTCTCTTCTTCTGCTGGCTCTTGTATGTCTCTAGGCTCTTCTCATAAAGCAGAGCAAATTAAGTACTGCCATTATGAGGAAAAGCATTATTTGGGACAGGAAGGGGAAGCCTTAACAGGTGGGCTCTGATGGTAGTGCTGCTTGGCGCATAGTCAGTGCTACACAAATGTTAAGCTTTCTGCACACATACTGCTCACCAGCCCTTGGGATACTTGTCATTTGTGTGGACACAGTTATCAGGGCAGCCGAATCAACAAGCCTAGCAATGTTGCCGTATGGAAGGAGTTAAAAACCAGGTGCTTCCTGTTCTTCAGCTTCCAGTCCTGTACTGCAAGCTGATTTTACCTAATTGTCACCTAGGTCTGGGTAAGCTTATATGAGTGCATGTTCCTGTCGTGAATATCCTGGTTTTCAGAAAAAGAGAGTGAGATAAGGCCACAGAGTGGCAGTGTTTCTGTGTGTGTGTGTGTGTGTGTGTTTTAAATATTGCTCAGTCATGCCACGAAATGGCACTAGCTAGCATTTTATCTGGGTACCTCCCTACCACCAACTTGGATACGGTTTTCTGCCTTTCGGTCTTCTATTCACATAATTATTGTTTACGTTTCCATTCTAATTTTGGCTTCTGGTCTCAGGAAGAGGGAGAATTGAAATATACAGCATTACACATGTCATGCTCCCCACCCTCTTTCCTTTCAGAAACTAGCCTCCTTTATTTGTTCTGTTCTTCTGGCTTGGCATAGACCTTTGGAGTCAGATCTGAGCTTGAAGCTAATTTCTGTCATGCATGAGCTGTGTGCCTTTAAGCAAGTCACCTAATCTCTGTTACCATGTTTCTCATTTGTAAAACGGGGCTAAGAATTCTGCCTAATTCTTCTGGTTATTGAGATAATAATTGAGTTAGTATTTCTTTTTTTTCTTTCTTTTTTTTTTTTTTTGAGTTGGAGTCTCACTTCGTTGCCCAGGCTGGAGTGCAGCGGCGACCTGTTGGGCTCCTGCGATCCCCCTGCCTTAGCCTTCCAAGTAGCCGGAACCACAGGTGTGTGCCACTATGCCCAGCTAATTTTTTGATTTATTGTAGAGATTTATTGTAGAGATGGGGTCTTACCAAGTTGCCCAGGCTGGTCTCGAACCCATGGGCTCAGGAAACCACCTGCCTCAGCCTCCCAGGGATTACAGGCTGAGCCACGGAGCCCAGCCTGAGTTAGTATTTCTTCTTTCCTTTTTTTTTGTTTTTGTTTGAGTCAAAAGTCTCACTCTGTCACCCAGGCTAGAGTGCAGTGGCATGATCATGGCTACTGCATCCTTGATCTGCTGGGCTCAGGTGATCCTTCTGCCTCAGCCTTCCAAGTAGCTGGAACTACAGGAGCACACCACCATGCCTGGCTAATTTTTTGATTTATTGTAGAGATGAGGTCTCACCAAGTTGCTCAGGTTGGTCTCGAACCTCTGGACTCAGGCAATCCTCTCACCTTAGCCTCCCAAAATGCTGGGATTACAGGCATGAGCCACTGTGCCCGGCTTGAGTTAGTATTTCTAAAGCACTCAGAACACTGTGTGGTACATTGTAGGTGTTCAAAAAATAGTTCCTGTTTTCCTCTCCCCCCCTCCAAGAAATGGAGCCAGTTACAACAAGCTAATACCTCATAAACTCCTGGCATTAGTCTTTCTGAAAGGACTCAGGTTTGCCTTTTCTTTTGATGATGGACAGTAGTCATTAGGAACTCTGGATTTCTCCTCATAGGAAACTTGAAGTTGTTGACTTTGCTCCCAGTTCAACAGTTCATAAGATTGGGGTGGAAATCTCCAGAGAAAGGGTGTGTTCTTCTGCTAATTACTCTGTAGACTGCAAGGTGTGTGGGTAATGAGCTGTATGCTGGGTGTGGGAGTTTAGTGCCCAGCCTTCGGGAAAACATGGGGAAGTTTCATTGGATTCTGTGACAGGTGGCTCCCTGCCTCTTTTACCCTGGAGATTGATTGGAGCCTAATAGTTAGAACCTCAGAGCCCTGGTTAATAGGTCTGTTAGCTACTTCTTCACCTTAATGGTAACAGCTTATATTTATTTAGCCCTTACTTTGTGCCAGGCACTGTTCTAAGTGCTTTATGGGCATTAACTCATTTAATCCTCACAAGAATTCTACAAGGTAGGGTATAGAGCAATAAATAGCTTGCCCAAAGTCACACAGCTAGTGGGGTGGAGCTTGGATTAGAAATTTAGACAGTCTGACTTCAGAGCCCAGAGCTTAACCAACTACTCTGTAAAGCCTCTAGTTTGTTTGCTTTTCTTTTTTAATGTACATGTTGTAATTTTGTTAGTTGTTGGTTTTTAGAAATGTAATTTATTTTTGTGCATCATTTTTGTATCCAGCGACCTTGCTAAATGCTTTTAAGTTAATTAATTTATCTGAGGATTATTTGGGATTTTTTTATGTTGATAATTACACATAATCTGCAAATAACCAGACCTTTGTCTATTCCTTTTTGACCTGCAAATATATATATGGAGGGAAGGAGGGAGAGAAGGAGGGAGGGAGGAAAGGAGAGAGAAGGAGAGAGAGAGAGAGGGAGAGAGGAGAAGGAGGAGGGAGGGAGGCAGGAAGTCTTTTTCTTGTTTAACTGTTTGGCTCAGACTTCCAGTAAAATGCTTAATTGAAGTGGCAATAGTGAGTACTCTTATCTTTTTTTCTGTGTTAAAGGATATGCTTTGAGTGTTTCATCGAGTATGATGTTTGCTGTAGATTTTTTGTTGTTGTTGTTGGTATTCTCTATTAGGTTATAGAAGTTCCCTTGTTTGCTAAGATTTCTTTTTTAAGATCATGAAAGGGCCGGGCGTGGTGGCTCATGCCTGTAATCCCAGAACTTTGGGAGGTGGAGGCGAGAGGATTGCCTGAGCCCAGGGGTTCAAGACAACCTGGACAACTTGGGGAGACCTCATCTCTACAATAAATAAAAAAATTAGTTCCAGTTACTTGGAAAGCTGAGGTGGAAGGATCGCCTGAACCCAGCAGGTTGAGGCTGCGGTAACCGTGAGCATGCCACTGCACTCTAGCCTGGGTGACAGAGTGAGACTCCGACTCAAAAAAAAAAAAAAAAAAAATTAAAAAAAAAGAAAACAAAAAAAAATCATGAAAAGATGTTATATTTTATCAAAGACTTTTCCCTCAGCTATTGAGATGATCATATTGCTTTTGTTATTTAATCTTTCAATGTGGTGAATTACACTAATTGGTTTTTAAAAAATTTGTGTGTGTGTGTGTGTGTGTGTGTGTGTGTGTGTGTGTGTGTGTGTTGGAGTCTCATTCCATTTCCCAGGCTGGAGTGCAGTGGCATGCTCATGGACATCCCAGTGTCAACCTGCTGGGCTCAGTGATCCTTCCTCCTCAGTCTTTCAAGTAGGAACTACAGGTGCATGCTACTGTGCCTGGCTAATTTTTATTTATTTATTTATTGTAGAGACAAGGTCTCGCCAAGTTGCCCGGGTTGGTTTCGAACCCACGGGCTTAGGCAGTCCACTTGCTTCGGCCTCACAGAGTGTTGGGATTATAGGCTGAGCCATGGAGCCCGGCCCGTTTTCTAATATTAAATTGATGTTTTATTCCTGGAACTGTCACCTTGATCATGATGTATTATCTTCCTTGTTGTTCCTGGATATGGTTTGCTAATATTTTATTTGGTGTTCTTATAACTGTTTGTGAGTGAATCTGACTCTAGTTTTCATTTTTCATACTGTCCTTGTCAGGTTTGAGTATTAAGTTTATGCCATCTTCATAAAATGGATTGGGTAATACTTCTTTTTCTAAACCCGGAAGTTTGCATGAGGTCAGAGTTGTTTCTTATATGATTGTTAGAACTTGCTTGTAAACTGAACTGGGCTTTGGTGGAATCTTCTTTGTGGGAAGATTTTTGGACTGTTGATTAAATTTATTTAATGGTTATAGGAATTTTCAGGTATTCTCCTCTTTTTAGTCAGTGTTGGTAGTTTATGTTTTTTTAGGAATGTGATCATTGGTCTCAATTTTCAGATTTATTGGTTTAAAATTGTTAATAACCTCTTAACTATAAAAACTATACATATTGAAAATATATCCTCTATTTAGTGCCTAATATTAGTTATTTTTAAGAAATCAATCTCACCAGTAGTTTACATTTTATTTATTTTATTTTCTAGGAAGCAATTTGGGCTTTCTGTATTATATATCTGTTTTCTGTTTTGTTAATTTTTGCCTGTTTAAAAATTTTTTTTCTCCTTCATGTTTTTTTGGGAGTTTTGGCCTCATATTCTTTTTCTAACTTACATAAAATACTTAACTCATTTATTTTCAGACTTTCTTATTTGACTATGCACATTAAAGGCTAATATATTTTGCTACCTACTGGTTAGTTACATTACACAAATTTTGTTATGTTGTAATATTTTGTTACTGTTTGATTCCAAATATTTTGCAATTTCCATTGTGACTTCTTAACCCATGGGTTGTTTAGAAGGATTTTTTTAAGGTTTAATGTTTTATTATTTACACATATAAAGTGAGAATAAAAATTGAGTAAGGGTCAGGAAGATGGCTCCAACTCAGTTGGTGATGATGAGCTCGTCTACCCCCCAGTCTTCATAGCTCCCGTCGGGCAGGTAGCGGTGAATGATGGTGGGGATCTTTCAGGCCTTGAGTTTCTTCATGGCGATGAGCAGAGGATCTGTCTCCCCCTCTAGCTTCACTATCACAGGGGCACATATCGCGATCTGGAGAATTCGGGTGCCCAGCACGCGAGCTTGCTCATACTTTGTCATGTATGGTGTGGTGATTCGCTTCTGATTGACCTGCAGTCGTTCCCCAGAGGGAGAATCTTGACATTCTCCTGGCCCTCCTCCTCAGCATTATCCATGTCACCTAGCCCTTCATCCTCCTCCACATCATCAAAGTCATCGCCATCAAAATTGTCCTTGTTGTCTGACATGGCACCCTCGGCTGCAGCGACCTTGCTTTGCGCCCCAGGCGCGCGGGTAGACTGGCAAAGAACGCAACTGCCCTTGCGCGGCACCACGCATCATTGAGGATGTAAAAAAAAAATTTCTAACCCTTCTTTCAGTCTTCCTTTATTTTTTATTTTTGAGTTGGGATCTCACTCTCACTCAGGTGGAAATACAGAAGCCCAATCACGTCTCACTGCAGCCTCGACCTCCTGGGCTCAGGCAATCCTCTGCCTCAGCCTCCTAAGTAGCTGAGATTACAGGCGTACGCACTACCATACCCAACTAATTTTTGATTTTTTGTAGAGACAGAGTCTTGCCATGTTGCCTAGGTTGTTCTTGTACTCCTGGGCTCAAGCAATCCTCCTACTTCAGCCTCCCAAAGTGCTGGTATTACAGACATTAGCCACCTCACCCAGCCTAGTCATCCTTTTGTTGTTGATTTTTAACTTAATAACATTGTGATCAGAATGTGATCTGTGTGTTCTGTTTCTTTGAAATTTGTTGAGGCTTGTTTTGTGACTCAGCATGATACAATGTCCACTAGATTAACATTGTTAATTTTGCTACTCTTTAGTTGCCTTACCCAATTTTCTTGTCTGTTTTATCTATCAGTTACAGTACTGAGGAGATTTGTTAAAATATACTACCACAAAGGTAAATTTATCTACTTTTTCTTTTAGTTCTGTCAAATGTTACTTTATATATTTTAAGGCTATATTATTAGGTATAGTAGGGTTTTTTGCATTTGTTACATCTATATTGATCAAATGTGCATTATAGGGGTCTTGTGGCAACTTAGCCTTTGGATAGATCAATAAAGGTGGTTTGGTGATAGCAAAAGCATCCCTCTGGGTGGACTAGGTAAATTGGATTTTGAGCTTCAGGGAAGAAACACACTTAAAATCAAAATTGCACCTTCTCAGTTAAATAATTAAGTTCTTAAATTTGACATTGCCAAACAAAATTACCACCCTCATATCCTCAAGTGCCAGAGGCTTTTGTTGTCGTTAAAACACTTGAAAGCTATATTCATTTTGGGTTGGGTGAGGGGTTGGGAAGGAAAGCTTTATTTCTCTTGGGCCTTATAGACATTAATTCTGTTTGGTCAGACAGGTTTCAGACCCTTAGGCATTCTTTTTTTCTATTGCCTAGCACTTTTTGTGAGAACTGGCCCAAATCCTGTTATGTCTCTGCTTTTTAGGCTCTATGACTATAATTATGTGGGTGATACTTGTTCCCCTTCCTCCTGACAGGACTGAGGTGTGGAGAAACTGAAATAATAGTTGCATAGGGGTTCTAAATAATTTATTAGCTCCTCTGCTCACTCTGCAGAAATAAAAAATAAAGTCTGTAGGAGATAGTGCTCAGAAGGACTAAGCAACAGAAATGATGGCAAGGACTCCCTCTTTTATTAGATTTCAGAATGGAATCAGACTTTGTGAAGCTGGAAGGCATACAGAGACACAAATTACATTTGGTCACTTACGGGTGGGAATGGAACTTTTCAACTGTAGCTCTTGAGCCTACGAGCTGCTGTGAAATCTTATTTTCAGGCTATCTTAGGGCAGTCCCTGATTCTGATTGCATTTTCCAAGTAAGCACTCTGAGCTGGTCTTCTTTGCTAGCTCTTCCTTCTCACCCAGAGAGTTTCAAAGAAGGTGGAGCAGGTGAGCCAGTTATAAACCCCTGTTTCGAGTGTCCTTTCCTTTAAATGCAATAATATTCCTCTTTCTGCTTCTTTATTTTTAAAAATAAACCTCTTTATTTTTTGATTATAAAAGTAGCATATGATCATAAACACAGAAATTAGAAATATAGGAATGTATAAAAGAAAAGTGAAAGTTTCTGGTATCTGTCTTCCTGTTCCATCTCTCTTCTCTCTTTTTTTTATAATCAATATTTTTTATTATGATATTGTGGGGTGCAGTTAAGGGTTAGGTATACAAATATGCTTCGTTCAGGCACCCTTGTTGATAAGAGGTATCTCCCCGTCCCCAGAAAGATATTTACTACCATTAATCCCATCTCCCTATCCCTCCCCCCCATAGTTTCCCACCACTGTCAGTCATTTTCTTATGGTAATACGTTGGATGATCAAGATCCACTGTATGAGTGAGAACATGGGATACTCAGATCTTTGTTTCTGTGAGAGGTCACTCAGTATTATAGACTCTAGTTCCATCCAGGTTGCTGCGAAGTTCATGATTTTGTTCTTTTTTATGGCTGCATAGTATTCCATCATATATATTTACCACATCTTTAAAATCCAATCCTCTTTTGATGGACAGCATGGTTGGTTCCAGGTTCTGGCTATTGTGAACAATGCTGCGATAAGCATACGTGTGCAGGTATCTTTTTTATAGAGTGATTTGAGTTCTTCAGGGTATATTCCCAGCAAGGGAGATCGTGGGGTCATATGGGAGGGTGATATTTAGAGCTTTTAGGAATCGCCACACTGCTTTCCACAGAGGTTGCACTAGTTTACACTCCCACTGACAGTGTAGAAGAGTTCCCTTTTCGCCACACCCTCTCTAGCAACTGTTATTTTTTGAGTTATTGATAATTGCCATTCTGACTGGAGTTAGGTGGTATCTCAGAGTGGTTTTGATTTGCATCTCCCTGATGATTAGTGAGGTTGCACATTTCTTCATGTGTCTGTTGGCTGCTCAGATGTCTTCCTTTGAGAAGTGTCTGTTCATATCTTTTGCCCACTTTATAATGGGGTTGTCCCGCTCCCGCTCCCTCTCCCTCTCCCTCTCCTGGGCTAGAGTACAGTGGCACAGTCACAGCTACTGCAGCCTTCACCTGCTGAACTCAAGCGATCCTTCCACTTCAGCTTCCAGGGTAACTGGGACTACAGGTGCACACCACCATACCTGGCTACTTTTTTTATTTATTGTAGAGATGAGGTCTCACCATGTTACCCAGGCTGGTCTCAAACTCCTGGGCTCAGGCAACCCTCTTGCCTTGGCCTCCCAGAGTGCTGGGATTACAGGTGTAACCCACTGCACCTGACTATTCTCTTATTTTTTTTAATTAGAAAACAGCTTTTTGCTTTTATTATTTTATTTTTGAAGCAGAATCTCACTGTCACCTAGCCTGGAGTGCAGTAGCACACTTATGGCCACCACAGTCTTGACCTGCTGGTCTCAGGTGATCCTTCTGCCTCAGCCTTCCAAGTAGCTAGAACCACAGGCGTGCACCACCATGCCCGGCTAATTTTTTGATTTATTGTAGAGATGAGGTCTCACCAAGTTGCCCAGACTGGCCTTGAACCCCTGGACCTTCAGGCAATCCTCTCGCCTCTACCTCTCAAAGTGCTGGGATTATAGACATGAGCCTATAATAATGCCCAGCTGTTATTATTTCTATTTGACATATAATGCTTGTATATATTTATAGGGTATGGTATGATGTTTCACTACATGTATCTGTTAACCAACCTTTGGTTATCCCCCTTTCCTTCTACCTTTTCCCACCTCTAGTAACCACTACTGTACTCTGTTTCTATGAGATCACCTTTTCTAGCCCTGATGTCTTCTTTTTAAAGACCTTGGGTAGGCCAGGCATGGTGGCTCACACCTGTAATTCCAGCACTTTGGGAGGCAGAGGCGAGAGGATTGCCTGAGCCCAGGGGTTTGAGACCATCTTGGGAAACTTGGTAAGAACTCATCTCTACAGGTGGCATGTGCCTGTAGTTGCAGCTACTTGGAAGGCTGAGGCAGGTGGATCACCTGAGCCCAGCAGTTTGAGGCTGCGGTGGCTGTGAGTGTGCCACCACATTCCAGCCTGGGCAGCAGAATGAGACTTCAATTCAAAAAACGAAAACAAAACCGAAACAAAACAAAAATACAGACTGTGGCTAGTGTCAAAGAATATCTCCTCCTCCCTGCTCTCTGATTTTTTCCTTCAAATTTGCATTTCTCACAGAAATGTAGTGTGAAAAAAATTCAACTTGATGGGAAAAGGGGTAAAGGGGCTCTGGATTTTACAGGAAATAAAGGTCAGGGCTTGAAGGAATTGGAGTTGGAAACACCAGTTACTCATCTTTAGTTAAAAATGGATAAACTTTAAGGCAGAGAATATTTTAGATACACACATCCTGATGTAACTATGTTTATGTGTGTTGGGGAGTTGGGTAGACAAGAGGTACAGATAATTTTTGTGAAATGGCTTTGCAAACTGTAGTATGCCCTATAAATATGAAATTAGAGTTAATATTGGCACTGGCTCTGGAGTGTTGCCTCGTGTATTTGTCTAAACAGTTTATATCTGTCATTGAGCTATTGGACAAGGAACTGACAAAATAGAAGTAACAACAGAAGCAATTCCAAAATCTTAGCTAATTGCCTTCATTAGCTTGATATATACCACATCAAAAGGGTAGAAAAGCTGAACTCAAACTTAGAGTAAAGGACAGAGCAAATGTAACTTACTACTGATGTGCACAGTTAACCAACTTGATGCATGGAACTGAAGTATATAAGCTCCACCTAGTACTACCTCAAATATAATAAAGTAGGTGACAGTACTCTATACACTGTAAAGCTGGATAATAATGCCAAGGATTGTTGTCATCATAACTACTGAGATTGGCTGTCACCCAGCGACTTAGCTGTGATATGCTTCCAGGCAGTTCCTGAGAGGTCCTGTAAGCTTCTTTCCTGTACAGGTGCTAGGAAGTGCCATAGAAATACAGTCTCCTGATGACTGTAAAAGCCAGGCAGCTAAATTTAATAAGACATTTGTCAAGGAGATGGGAGATAATGGCCAATTTTTGGTAGACAGATAGTTGCCTGCTGAAACAAAGCATGTATTGAACTATTTTGGAGTAGGAGGAAGCATTGCTATGACAACAAATTACTTATATTTGATTTAGAACGAGAGCAGTGCAGCTTAATAGTTCAGAAAGCTTGTGAGAATTATTGATGGCATGGGTATATGTTAAAATATAAAATGTTAAGGATGATCTGTTAAATAATTGAGCACCTCAGTGTATTCTGCATATTCTCTTTCTCTCGAACCAATAAAATACAATATAAATAAAAATTAAAAAGAAAAAATCTAACAGAGTTACATGTGAATTGTTCCATTTTATAAAGTGCTGCAAATGAAATTCACAGCCTTAATTTGCTGGAATACAAAAAATGTCATGTGTTTATTTATTTATTTTTGAATTGGGGTCTCACTCTGTCACCTAGGCTGGAGTGCAGTGGCATGGTGACCCCCTGGGCTCAGACAATCCTTCCACCCCAGCCTCCTGAGTAGCTGGGACTACAGGTGTGTGCCACCATGCCTGGCTTGTTTTTAAAATTATTTTTGTACAAACGAAGTCTTACTATGTTGCCCAGGCTGGTCCTCTTGCCTTGATTTCCCAAAGTGCTGGGATTACATACATGAACCACAGCACCTGGCCTTATGTGTTTAAAAGGAAAAAGAAATCCAACAACCCAGAGACCTAATGTGTTTTTATACCATCCACACCTGACATTAGGGTAGTTTGGAGTTTCTCTTTCTGTAGATGATTAACATTCTTTGTGATTGGTAGTGTGTTTTATTTGAAAGGAAACTACCCTTCTGATCATTTTTATTCTTTGACTGTGTTCATGCCTGAGAGAATGAGTAAACAATCCTCTGTTGTTTGGAGGAACTGATTATATGCAGTTCCTCTGGGGAAGTAGGACTGAGACAGGTGATGAAAGCATCTAGAACCTGGAGGAAGCTTGTGGATATAGAGGCTTTCTCTTAGAGGGATAGCTCTTTCCTTTTTCTAACGATAAAACTGAACAGATGGCACATGTTCACTGGGGATAGGTCTCAGGGTCTTCTTGATCAGGTTTGGAGGGTAGATAGATCTAAGGTCTCTTTGAGGGCTCTTGAGACAGAGCATCAGATACTTTCTATTCTCTCCCTTTGTGCCTCTCTGTCCCCCTTTACTTTTACCTAGAACTGTCTCCCTATTCTCCCTTTATACTTCCAGAACAAAAAAGTAAAGTAAGAAATAGGAAAAAGCTTCAAAAAGGGCGGACTGGTTTCCAAAAGACAAGAATACCACCCTAAGCTTTCAAATTGCCTCTTCAGGCAAAACTCACAAATTTGTATATCCCTCCCCCTTCCTGCTTAAGAGGGAAAAATTCCATAAAATCCACTGGTCATTACTACCTGGAGGAGGCCATGTCATAGGGTGCCATAGAGTTTGTTCAGAGAAGGAAGCCAGAAAACAATAACAAGCCAAATCATAGGCTAACCTCCTGTAAATGAGGAGTGGCCGAGTCACAGTTGTTGATGAATCATAGACTTTGCCTGGCATACAGTTTACATTCCATTTACTTAAATTACCTGGTGTTCTGTGTTTTACTAGTTGGCATCATGTCAGATCATGTCCCACCCTCTTCAGAGAATTCTAATGCTCTTAGTTACTTACAAAATAAAATCTGAAATTGTTAGGCTGTTCCTGAAGGTCCTTCACGATGTGGAAATAGACCTTTTAGAAGATTGCAAAAGTCATACATTATAGAAAATTTGGAAAATACAGAGTTTGACAGACTTTTTCTGTAAAGGGCCAGGTAGTAAATATTTTCAGCTTTGTGAGCTATGCTGTCTCTGCCACAATGACTCAACTCTGCCATTGAAGCACAAAAGCAGCCACAGTTAATGACAATATATAAGTCAACGTGTGACAGTGTTCCAGTGAAACTATTTACAAATCAGTCAGTGGGCCAGATTTGGTTTGCAGATCATAGTTTGCTGGTCCCTGGTATAGAGAAAAAAATCACCCATAATCTTGCCACCAAAATGCTAACATTTTTGCTTATTTTCCTCCTTCTATTCATATTATTTTACATGGTTGTGACTGTAATGTATATTACCAGTTTTAAACCCTGTTTTTTTTTTCACTTAACATTCTTATAAACATTTTCTGTGTCATTTAAAACTTGTCAGCATAATTCTTAATGGCTGTATAGTATTCCATCCTATAACTAGATCCCAGTTTACCAAATCATTTCTTATTTTTCTCTGCAGTTATAGGTATAACATTACAAAAACTTCTTCATGGTTCAGTCTTTGTGTTTCAGATTATTTTGTAGGCAATTTTTCTTGAAATTGGATTATTGGGGTCAGGGTGTATGAATGTTTTTAAGGAGCTTAAAACTGTTTTTTAAAAAGGCAGTGCTTATTTGCATTCCCACCAGCAGTAGGAACAGAGGTTCCACCTCATCCAACATCAGATATTCTCACTAAAGCAAAATCTTTTCAAAAATGGCATCTAAGTTAATGTGTCATTCTTTGATTATTAGGATGATTGGAAAAAAGGTTTTCAAATGATTGTTTACTAGTTGTCCTAGTTCTTTTTCGACTCACTTTTCCACAAATGCACCCTGGGCCCTAACTTTCTTCTTGTTTTGCTCATTCATTTTCCCCCTTTCATCTTCCTAGTTCCTTCTGTCAAAATTCGACTTGTCCCTTAGCACCCAATCCACCTCTGAATTCATCTACTTGTCCTTAGAGTCCTTCCTATTTCCTCCTACTTGATATGATCTCTCTGCCTTTAACTCTCCATAGCACTGTGTATCTCTCTCATGGTACTTGTCTCTTTCTATCTCCTTTTGTGGTTATCTCTCTGCCTGCTTTATCACAAGGGCAGGGACACTGCATTATGTTATCTTTGTATTGACTCCCAGATCCTACCAGAGAGTTTAGTGTACAGTGTACTGACTAGTCTACTAGAGAATTGTTGGAAGATTCTTGCGGGTCTGCTGAACGTGATCTTTTAAAAAATAAGATGTTGCAATTACCTGTGATGTTTACAGAACTGGTTGGGATCACTGATAAGATAGGCTTTGCTGGTTACTTAAGATAATCTATGGCCAGGTGCGATGGCTCACACCTGTAATCACAGCACTTTGGGAGACTGAGGTGGGAGGATTGCCTGAAACCAGGAATTTGAGACCAGCCTGGGCAACATAGACCTCGTCTCTATGGCACGTGCCTATAGTCCCAGCTACATGGAAGGCTGAGATAGAAGGATCACCTGAGCCCAGCAGGTTGAGGCTACAGTGAGCTGTGATTGTGCCACTGTACTCAAGCCTGGGTGACAGAGTGAGACTCTTCGAGTCAAAAATAAATAAATAAAAAGATGGGCTAT
>CAUYQG010087003.1:0-24708 GCA_963574415.1 Tarsius wallacei
ATTCCCATGCTTGTCTCGAAAGATGTTAATAAGGGCTTCTCAAATAAAGTTTACAGGATTATATAAGCATTAAAAAATTCCTTGAAGACTAAAGGCTCTGAAAAGTCCCAATATAAAGAAATTTGTGTTTATTTTTACTGAACATTTCTCTAAGTTATGCAATCACAGAAATTTTGGGTTTTTTTGTTTGCTGTTTTTTCATAGATTGCCTCATAAGAACATAGTTCTTTATGGAACACAGTATGGAAAAGAATATTCTGCAAAAACCCAGTGATACAAATTATATATTCATTCTTTCATGAGTACCATTAATGCATTACATTTCCATACCTTTGTTTCTATCATTTCCAGACCTGAAATATCCTTATTCTGTTTTTCTCAAAAAAAAAAAAAATATATATATATATATATATATAAGGTGCAGAGAGTTGGGAGATATCAACAGTAGTTATAATGAGGGGAAGGACAGCAAAGGCTCTGTAAAACCTCTTTTTCAACTTAGAAAAAGCTGCAGAAATTTAAAGGGACAGATTTAACAATGGCACTAGAACTCTTGTACATAACTGGAATACATTTATTAAAAGAATAGCCATAGGTATCTCGTTTTTTGCCTCATTCAATTTAATTTTTAATTTAAGGTTAACGTTCTTTAAATTCAAAACAAAGCTCCCTAGATCTAGATCCAGGCCTCACCTGTTAAATATGAAGGAAATACTTTTAAACTTAATTTTGACTTGGCAGTTCAAAAACCTCATAAGAAAATAATATACAAGGGCTGCATGTGCTTTTGAAAGCTGTAGTTTCATTGTGTAATAAATCTTTGTGTGTGTGTGTGTGTGTGTGTGTGTGTGTGTGTGTGTGTGTGCATGTGGTAAATCTACATGAAGCAAATCTGAGCTCTGAGGAATGGTTAGATTATTAAAGAAGCCGAACTGTTCTGTGGAATGAGATTTATAAACGGCAAAGTTTTTAGTAACCTAATTGTTTGTTTATTTATAAGGGCCTCATGCTGTGGCCCAGACTGGAGTGCAGTGGCATGATCACAGCTCACTGCAGCTTCAACTTCCTGGGCTCAGGCAATTCTTCCACCTCGGCCTCCTGAGTAGCTGGGACTACAGACATGTGCCACCATACCTGGTTAATTTTTAAATTTTTTTTGTAGAGACACAGTCTCATTATGTTGCCCAGACTGGTCTCGAAGTGCTGGACTTCAGTAGTCCCGCCTCAGCCTCCAAAGTGCTGGGATTACAGGTGTGAGCCACCGTGCCCGGCTTCATTTGCTTCTTTTTAGTTTCATAATTCAATTTGTTTTTCCTAGTTATGCTTGAAACATTGAGCTCCTGTTTTCTTCCCGCAAATGAGAAATACTATAGTAAAAATAGGATTCTAGACTTGAAAATAAAATGATTTCATCTAAAAACTTTAGCATTTAATTTTTCTTTTTTTTTTTTTTCCTGAGTCAGAGTCTCACTCCATCACCCAGGCTGGAGTGCAGTGGCACATTACTCACGCCCACTGCAGTGTCGACCTGCTGGGCTCAGGCGATCCTTCTGCCTCAGCCTTCCAAGCAGCTGGAACTATAGGCATGCGCCACCATGCCCAGCTAATTTTTATTTATTTATTTATTATAGAGACAAGGTCTCACCATGTTGCTCAGGCTGGTCTTGAACCTGTGGGCTCAGGTAATGCTCTAGCCTCAGCTTCCCACGGTGCTGGGATTACAGGCATGAGCCACTGAGTCCAGCTCAATTTATCTAAAAAATTAACTTCAGACGATTGCTTTGACCTTTTTAAAACTAGAAAGTCTTGTTTATGTCATTCACTATAAAATGAATTTAAATTTTAGACCATAACATAGTCATTAAGTGCCTACCAATTTTGGTTGAACTTAACTTAGATTTAAACTTAGTTGGAAACAGAATAAAGCTTATGTGTTGTTAGGACTTTCTCTGAAACAGATTTATATGTGTAATTGATTTGCATGTCTGATACTTGATCCAAAAAAGTGTAAAATACTACAAAATTTATACTCGTTCATTTATACTTTTAACTTTTTATTACTTTGGGTTTAACATTTTTTTTTTTTTAGAGAGACAGGGTCTTGTTCTCTTTTTTTTTTTTTTTTTTAATTTGAGTTGGAGTCTCACTCTGTCGCCCAGACTGGAGTGCAGTGGCCGCTCCCGGCCACTGCAGCCTCAACCTGCTGGGCTCCGGCGATCCTTCCGCCTCAGCCTTCCAAGTAGCTGGAACTACAGGTGCGCGCCACCATGCCCGGCTAATTTTTTGCTTTATTGTAGAGATGAGGTCTCGCTTGCCCAGGCGGGTCTCGAACCCGCGGGCTCAGGCAATCCACTCACCTCAGCCTCCCAAAGGCGCGGGATTACAGGTTGAGCCACCAAGCCCGGCTAGGGTCTTGTTCTCTTACCAGACTGGAGTGCAGTGATGCAATCATAGCTCACTGTAACCTCTGTCTCCTGGGTTCAAGCCATTTTCCCTTCTCAGCCTCTTGAGTAACTGGGACTGCAGGTGTATACCACCATACCTGGCTGATTTTTACAAGTTTTTTTGTAGGGATAAGGTCTTCTTCTGTTGCCTATGCTGGTCTCAAACTCCTGGCCTCAAGTGATCCTCCTACAATGGCCTCCAAAAGTGCTGAGATTACAGGTGTGAGCCACTTTGCCTGGCCGCTTAGGTGTTTTATTAGCTCAAATAATCTATAATTATACTGATTTATGAACTTATAGTACATTAAAATGAAAGATACTAGGAAAGTTTTTGTTCTCTTGTGGCATGTCATTTACAAACTCATTTTGTAATGCAGTTTGTTTTCATTATATAATAGATCATATTTTCATATTTTCCTTTTGTCAATAATACTTGTAAGTTTCTTTTTTGAGTCGGAGTCCCACTTCATCGCCCAGGCTGGAGTGCCGTGGCAAGCTCACAGCCACCCCAGTGTCGACCTGCTGGGCTCCAGTGATCCTTCTGCCTCAGCCTTCCAAGTAACTGGAACTACAGGCACGCTAGGCTACCATGCCTGGCTAATTTTTTATTTATTGTAGAGATGAGGTCTCGCCAAGTTGCCGGGGCTGGTCTTGAACCCTTAGGCTCAGGCAATCCACTCGCCTTGGCCCCCCAAAGTGCTGGGATTACAGACCGAGTCACTGAGCCCAGCCTGTAAATTTCTTACTTAATGAAATATTTAACGGAGTTAAGCTTGACTAGCTTAAATTAAATTAAGTCAATTTCAGTTACAACTATTGATTGCTCCAAGCCTTTTAGCCAATACCTAGCAGAAGTCAGATCAGAGCTTTTCAAAGTGTGGTTCACAGACTAGTACCTGTCTGTGAACTGGAGAAATATACAGAAATGGAGAATGTTTAGAAACTCTAGGCTGGGTGTGGTGGTTCTTGCCTATAATCCCAGCACTTTGGGAGGCTGAGATGGGAAGACAGTTTGAAGCCAGGAGTTTAAGAGCAGCCCGAGGCAGCATAGTAAAACCTTGTCTCTACAAAGATTTCAAAAAAAAAAAGTTAGCCAGACGTGGTGGTGCAGGCCTGTAGTTGCAGCTACTCAGGAGGCTAGAGCCTAGGAATTTGAGGATGCAGTGTGCTATGGTGGTGCCATTGCACTCCAGCCTGGTGACAGAGCAAGACATTGTCTAAAAGAAAGGAAACTCTTACAGCATTTTGACAGTGCTGTAATATCTAAGCTCTTTTTGAAACAGTTATATTAAGGTGTCACTTAAATACAATAAAATTTATCCATTATGAGCATATAAATCTTTTATTTTTGGTAAATGTATGCAGTTGTGCACCATCACCACATCCAGTTTTAAAATACTTTCCTTACTCCACAAAATACTCATACCTGTTTGTGAATAATTTCTGCTTCCTATCCTAGTCCCAAACACTGATTTTCTTTCTCTGTAGTTTTACCTTTTCTAGGAATTTCATATACACAAATTAATACAATGTAGTTTCTATGTCTGGTTTCTTTCACTTAGTGTAATGTTTTCGAGGTTTCTCAGTGTTATTCAGTGTACCAGTAGTTTGCTCCTTTTTACTACTGAGTAGTATTTTGGTTATTTCACATATTATTTATTTACCAGTTGCTATTCCTCTGGCTTATAGTTTGTGCTATTATGAATAATTACAAATTATATACATTTGTGTACAAGTCTTTGTGTGGACATATGTTTGTATTTCTCTTGTGGATATAACTGGGAGTAAATTTGTTTAACTTCCTAAGAACTGCCAAACTATTTACCCAAATGTCTGTACCATTTTACAGTCCCACCAGCAATATATGAGGGTTTCAGACTCTTCATATCTTCACCAGTACTTTGTATGGCCAGTGTCTTTTTATTATAGCCATTTTGATAGATATATAATGGTATCTCATTGTAGTTTTGATTTGCATTCTCCTGATGACTAGTGATGGTGACCATCTACATGTGATTATCGCCATCTGTGTATCTTTTTTAATGAAATGTTTGTTCAAATTCTTTATTCATTTTTAAAATTGGAATCTTCTTATGGACTTCCGTGTGTGTGTGTGTGTGTTAGAGTCTCACTCTTTTGCCCAGGCTGGAGTGCAGTGGCACGCACACTCACAGTCACTCCAGCATCGACCTGCTAGGCTCTGGCGATCCTTCCCCTCCGCCTTCCGAGTAGCCAGAGCTACAGATGTGCTCTACCCTGCCGGCTATTTTTTATTTTATTGTAGAGGCGCGGTCTTGCAAAGTTGCCTGGGCTGGTCTTGAACCCACGGGCTCAGGCAATCCACTAACCTCGGCCTCCCAAAGTGCTGGGATTACAGGATGAGCCACCGAGTCCAGGCTTCTTATGGACTTCTAAGAGTTCTTTATATATTCTGGATATAAATCTTTTATCATGTACATGATATGCAAATATGTTCCACCAATCTGTGGCTTGTCTTTTAACTTTTTTCTTTTTGAGTGAGAGTCTCACTCTAATGCCCAGGTTGGAGTGCACAGCCTTGATCTGCTGTGTCTCAGGTGATCCTTCTGCCTCAGCCTTCTAAGTAGCTGGAACTACAGGTTCGCACCACCACGCCTGACTAATTTTTTGATTTATTGTAGAGACGAGATCTTACCAAGTTGCCCAGGCTCATCTTGAACCCCTGGGCTCAGGCAATTCTCTTGCCCTAGCCTCCCAAAGTGCTGGGATTATAGGAGTGAGCCACCATGCCTGGCATGTCTGTCTTTATGACACTGTCTTGATTACTACAGCTTTATAGTAAATATTGTGTTCTAAGTAAGGAAAATAAATCCTCCACCTGTTTTCCCCCAAAATGTTTTTTTGCTGCTTTGGTTTCTTTACATTTTCACATAAAATTTACAATCAGTTAGTCAATTTTTACAAGAATATCTGCTTGGAATCTGATAGGGATTGCATTGAATCAATAGGTCAGTTTGTGGAGAATTATCATATTAATAATAGGGAGTCTTCCAGTCCTTAAACTTAGTTTATCTCTACATTTATTTAGATCTTAATTTGTCTCATCCTTGTTTTATAGATTTAAGTGTACAGGTCTCGCATTTTGTTTGTTAAGTTTATTCCCAAGTAATTTATTCTTTGTGATGCTGTTGAGAATTGGTTTTTTATCACTGATAAACTCATCTGTTAATTTGATTTTTGTCATTGATAAACTCACCTGTTAATTCTAGTAGTTTTTTGATGGATAACTTAGATTTTCCGTATATAAGATCCTGTTCTTTGTGAATCAAGTTGATTTTTCTCTTCTCTTCAATTCATTCTGGATGACTGTAATTTCTATTTATTTAGTTAGTTAGTTATTTGCCTTATTGCATTGCTTGAACCTCTAGTATATTGTTGCCAAGAGGTAGGAGAGGAGACATCCTTGCCTTATTCCCATTCTTGGGGAAAAGCATTTAGTCTTTAACCATTAAGTATAATGTTAGCTGTAGGTTTTTTATAGATTCCCTTTATCAGCTTGAGGAAGTCCTTTCTATTCCTAGTTTGCTGAGTTTTTACACAAATGGGTGTTGGGATTTTGTCAAATGCTTTTTTCCCATCTATTTCAGTGGTTCTCGAGTGAGGTGATTTTGTTCCCCTCCCTCCTCCAGAAGGTGAGGGATATTTGACAATGTCTGGAGACATTTTGGTGATCACAGCTCAGGTGCAAGTGCTACTGACTTCTAGAGGGTAGACATCTAGGCTACTATAAACATCCTACAGTGCCCAGGATAGCCCTTCACAGCAAGGAATTGCTGAACCCAAATGTCAGTATTACTGAAATTCAGAAACCTGGTCTGTTGAAATGATCATGTGGTTTCATCCTTTATTAAAATAGAGTATTACATTACTTAATTTTCAGATTTTAGACCAATTCTGTTTCCTTATTATAAATCCCACTTGGTCATGATATGTAATCCTTTTTTTATGTTGCTGGATTTCATTTGCTGATACTTTGTTTTAGATTTTTCACCTGTATTTATAAAGGATATTGGTCTGTAGTTTTCTGTTCTTGGGATGTGTTTGCCTACCATATGATCTGTCCTTAGAGAATGTGCCATGTGTGGTTAAAAAGGATGTGTATTGATCTCCTGTTCAGTAGTGTGTTCTGTATGTATTAGGTCAAGTTGGATGATCATAATGTTCAACTTATCTGAATCCCTACTGATTTCATGACTAATTACTCTTCCATTTACTCAAAAGTATTGAAATTTTCAGCTATAATTGTTGAGTTGCATATTTTTCCTTTGAATTCTGTCAGTTTTAAATTTACATATTTTGAGGCTCTGTTACTAAGTGCATATACATTTATAACTGTTATATCTGGTTGACATTGATTTTTATCATTATGGAATGTCTCTTTGTCTCTAATAATATTTATCTTTAAAGATTTTTTTTTTTTTCTGTTTTAGAGGCAAGGTCTTGCTATGTTGCCCAATCTGGACTCAAACTCCTAAGCCCAAGTGATTCTCCAGCCTCAGTCTCCTAAGTAGCTGTGACTACAGACATGTGCCACCATACCTGGCTTTTTTTTTGAGTTGGAATCTCACTCTGTCACCCAGGCTGGAGTTCAGTGGCACACTCACAGCCACCCCAGTGTCGACCTGCTGGGCTCTAGTGATCCTTCCGCCTCAGCCTTCCAAGTAGCCAGAACTACAGGTGCACACTACCACACCCAGATAATTTTTTTGATTTATTGTAGAGACAGGGTCTTGCCAAGTTGCCCAGGATGGTCTCGAACCCACGGGCTCAGATAATCCAATCGCCTCAGCCAACCAAAGTGCTGGAATTACAGGCTGAGGCAACGAGCCCAGACATGCATGGCTTTTTAAAGTTTTAATTTTTCCGCTAGCAATATAGCCACTCCAGCTCTCTTATTGTACTGTTTGTAGGGAATCTTTTTCATCCTTTGGCTTTCAACCTATTTATGTCTTTGAACCTAAGGTGTGTCTCTTGTAGATACTGTATTGTTGGATCTTGCGTTTTTATCCAGTCTGAAAACTCTACCTTTTGATTATTTAGTCCATTGACATTAAATGTAATTGTCAGTATCATTGGGTTTATGACTACTATTTGCTGTTTTGTGTATGTCTCATGTTTTTGTTCCTGTTACTTTATATTGCTGCCTTTTGTGTTAAAATATATATTTGTATATTTGGTATACTGTAAAATATATAGATGTTTAGTATCCTACATAAATATTTAGTGTACTTTTGTAATTCCTCTGATTTTTAAAAGCTATTTTACAAATAATTACTTTATTAGTGTTTGTTCTATGGATTATAGTATGTGTCTTTAATTTATTACAATAGCCTTCAGGCTAATACTGACTTAATTCTGGCGAAGTATAGCAACTTGGTTCCAGTATAGCCTCATTTCCTCCCCTGTTCTTTGTACTATTATTTTCACATATCTTAGATCTGTGTATGTTATAAGCCCAATGTTGGGTGTGGTGGTGTGTGCCTGTGGTCCCAGCTACTTGGAAGGTTGAGGTGGAAGGACCGCCTGAGCCCAGCAAGTTGAGGCTGTGGTAGCCATGAGCTTGGAGTACAGTGGTAAATGATCTAGAGTAATAAATGATCTATACTTTTTAAAGAAATCTGGAGAAGAAAAGAGAAAAAAGTACACATACATGGAGTCTTTTATTTTTTTATTTTGGGTGCTCTTAATTCCTCCTCAGAATTTGAGTTACTATCTGATTTTTCCATTTAGCTTAAAGAATTTCCTTTAGTATTCCTTTCTTTCTTTCTTTCTTTCTTTTTTGAGTTGGAGTCTCACTCTGTCACCCAGACTGCAGTGGCATGCTCATGGCTATTACAACCATGACCTGCTAGGCTCAGAGGATCCTTCCACCTCAGCCTTCCAAGTAACTGGAAGTACAGGCACATGCCCAGCTATTTTTTTTTTTAAGTTGTAGAGAAGAAGTCTTGAAGTCTCCCCAAGTTGCCCAGACTGATCTTGAACCCATGGGCTCAGGCAATCCTCTCACCTTGGCCTCCCAAAATGCTGGGATTATAGGCATAAGCCACCACCACGCTTGACCCAGAATTCTTTATTGACAGTTTTTCTTTCAGCACTTAGAATATATTCCACTGAGCTGGGCTCGGTGGCTCAGCCTGTAATCCCGTGCCTTTGGGAGGCTGAGGTGAGTGGATTGCCTGAGCCCGCGGGTTCGAGACCCGCCTGGGCAACTTGGCGAGACCTCATCTCTACAATAAATTTTAAAAAATAAGCCGGGCGTGGTAGCGCGCGCCTGTAATTCCGGCTACTTGGAAGGCTGAGGCGGAAGGATCACCGGAGCCCAGCAGGTCGAGGCTGCGGTGGCCGGGAGTGGCCACTGCACTCCAGTCTGGGCGACGGTGAGACTCCAACTCAAAAAAAAAAGAATATATTCCACTGAATATATCATATTGTTGTTCCTGTTTCTAATGAGTCATTTTCCCCTTGTCGCTATCAATATTTTCTCTTTGTCTTAGCAGTTTGTTTATGATGCATCTTGGTATAGATCTCTTGGGAATTTCATCACATGTTGGCCATTATTTCTTCAAAAAAATTTTTCCCTGCTCTTTTTTCTTTTACCTCTTTTTCTTGGGATCCTGTTACACATATATTTGTAAGCTTGATGTTTCCCCACAGGTACTGAGACTGTTTATTTTTTTTCAATGTTTCTTTTTTTTCTCTGCTCTTCAGATTACTTAATTTGTATTGATCTCTTTTGAGTTCACTATTTCTTCTGCCATTTCAGATCTGTTTTTAAGTCTATCTAGTAAATTTTTCATTTGGGTCTTGTATTTTCAATTAGAATTTTCTTTCATTTCCTTTTTCGTTTTATTTTTTTTTTGAGTTGGAGTCTCACTCTGTCGCCCAGTCTCACTCTGGCCACTGCAGCCTTGACCTGCTGGGCTCCAGCGATCCTTCCGCCTCAGCCTTCCAAGTAGCTGGAACTACAGGTGCATGCTACCACGCCTGGCTAATTTTTTTTTTTTTTTATTGTAGAGATGAGGTCTCGCCAAGTTGCCCAGGCGGGTCTCGAACCCGTGGGCTCAGGCAATCCACACACCTCAGCCTCCCAAGGCGTGGGATTACAGGCTGAGCCACCGAGCCCGGCTACTTTTTTAGTTTTTTTTAAATTGAGATTTCCTATTTCTTGAGTTATTACAATCATATTTTCCTTTCGTTCTTTGAACATATTTATATTAGTTATGTTGAAGTCTTTGTTAGAGTCAGTTTCTGTTGCCTGCTGTCGGTTTTTCCTTATGTATGAGTCCCTTTCTTTTTAAGAATAGGTAGCTTAGATAATATATTGCATTAAAGCTGGATTCTTATTGTATTTTCTGTGGGTGCTTGAAAATAATTTGTCTGGGCACAGTGGTTCACACCTGTAATCCCAGCACTTGCGAGAGAATTGCCTGGGCTCGGGTTCGAGACCAGCTTGGGCAACTTGGCAAGGCCTTGTTTCTACAATATCAAAAATTAGCAGGTGTGATGGTGTGCACCTGTGGTTCCAGCTACCTGAAAGGCTGGGGCGGAAAGATCACCTAAGACCAGCAGGTCGAGGCTGCAGTGGCTGTGATCATGCCACTGCACTCCAGCCTGGGTGACAGAGTGAGACTCCAATTCAAAAACAGAGAAAAAACTAATTGTATTTAAACTAAGGAATCTTCCTCCCCCATGTGTATAGTCATGAATACATGACTTTTTTAAAAAATACATGTGCTTTTTAAAAAAATTCTAATTTTTATTTTTTAATGTGGCTCTTTAGGAATTGTTTTCTGTTTTTGCAGTGCTTAGTGATCAGCAAGTTATTTGGACAGACATCTCAGGCCCATAAGGCTTTTAGCCTCTGTTGATTGATTTATGTGGGCTGAGGAGTACACTCAAAGTTCAGACAGTTCTCAAGTCTGCTTTGACTTTTTTCTTTCTGCTGACTTCTCTTGGGTCTCCTTCATGCACGTAGGTAGTTTTCCGTTTAGCTAGGGATGTGTAGAGGGCTTATCTAGCTTTTCTATGGGCCTCTCATTTGCTCTATTTCCTAATTGTTTACCACTCAACCTAACCAAGACCCTAACTTCAGGGTAGCAAAACTGTAAGTTTTTGTTTTTGTTTTGCTTTTTAAGTCAGTGTCTTAATCCGTTGCCCAGGCTGGAGTGGCATGCTCTTGGCTACCACAGCCTCAGCCTGCTGGGCTCAGGAGATCTTTCCATCTCAGTCTTCCAAGTAGCTGGAACCACAGTGCACACCACCACGCTCAGGTAATTTTTAAATTTATTGTAGAGATGCGATCTCTACAAGTTGATCAAGCTGGTCTCGAACTCCTGAGCTCAGGCAATTAATTATCTTGCCTCCGCCTCCCAAATTGCTGGGATTAGAGGTAAACCATTGTGTCCAGCAAGCTGCAAGGTTTTTTTGTTTTGTTTTGTTTTTTGTTTTGATTTTTTAGTTCGCGTCTCACTCTGTCACCCAGGCTGGAGTGCAGTGGCATGCTCCTGTCCACCGCAGCCTTGACCTGCTGGGCTCTGGCGATCCTTCTGCCTCAGGCTTCCAAGCAGCCGGAACTACAGGCATGTGCTACCACGCCTGGCTAATTTTTGATTTATTGTAGAGACGAGGTCTCATCAAGTTGCCCGGGTGGGTCTTGAACCCGCAGGCTCAGGCAGTACATTCGCCTCGGCCTCCCAAAGTGCTGGAATTACAGGCTGAGCCACTGAGCCCAGCCAAGTTGCAGGTTTTTCTATTCCTTTTCTGCTCAGTTCTCCACTTGAGCTGACAGAGCTGTGGGTTTCAAGTCCTTTCCAAGTTGAGTTAGCCCCCATTGGTAGTAAAGCTGCTGATTTTCATGGCTAGCCCAGCTCTGGTAGAGCTATTGTTTCGAGGAAACTGGAGATGGGAAAATAGAAGCCACCCTACTGTAGGCAAGAAGGACACAGACTTTGCTTTTCTTACCTAAGGCTTTAGCAGTTTCTGAATAATTTGTTGTCTGCTTTTGGTTGATTTTCAGAGCCCTGAAAATGGGTTATTTTTGACAATTTTGTTCAGTTTTACACTTTTGCTTTAAGGAGAGGTCTTGGCCAATCTCTTTATATTACCCCAACTCTCAAGTTTGGTTTTATTGTTTTTTTTTTCTTGATAAAAGCATTCATCCTCAAGGGATTAGACATTGAAACAACAAAATAACAGCTAGTTTTTTCACCATAAATAGTTTGAATAACAATAAGTTAAATAATGACAACAGTGAGCAGGCAGGTCTTTAAGTGGCCTACTTGTTCATGTGATTTACTAGTTAATTAGGGCAAAATATTCCATCAGAAACATTTTGTCAGAAATCTGGTATAGACCATACTCTTGGATTATGTGTACTGTTTATTGAGCAACCATATGTTCAAAATCTGAGATAAATAAAAGAACCTTTGCACAGAACCCAAGGTTAAATGAGAACCTGTTACATTTATGACGTGAATTTATAGCAGGTTAGATATGCATAACTTTTTGTCCTTTTCTGACTGATCTTTGAATCCAGCACTAGATTAAAGAAAGCAGACTTGAGGGGTAATTCAAGGTCAGGAGTGGGCTTATTTGGTTGGTTTGTTTGTTGGTTGGTTTGGTTTGGTTTTTTTGAGTTGTAGTCTCACTGTCGCCCATACTGGAGTGCAGTGGCGTGATCACAGCCACCACAGCCTCTACCTGTTAGGCTCAGGTGATCCTTCCACCTCAGCCTTCCAAGTAGCTGGAACTACAGGCGCATGCTACCACACCAGGCTAATTTTTTGATTTATTGTAGAGATGAGGTCTCACCGAGTTGCCCAGGCCGGTCTCGAACCCCTGGACTCAGGCAAACCTCTTACCTCAGCCTCCCAAAGTGCTGGGATTACAGGCTTGAGCCACCACACCCAGCCAGGAGTGGGCTTATTTGTGATATTCACAGATTGCTAATGCAACTTACAGTGTTCTCTCTAGATAGTCTCTAGGCTGAGGTCAAACCATTATAGTTTTTTAGTATTTTTTAGTATGGGAGTCTTGATTTTTTGTCTCCCAAGTCTGACTGTATATCAGGATTGTCCTAGAAATAAAAAAAATGTTTTGCATCACTCTCTCTGGGGATGGTACTACGTTTGACTCTTTTTAACAATCAGGATTGCTAATATTGTTTTAGACATAACATTGTGTTTGCCTGCCGATGTCTAATTATATTAATATTTATCAAATTGCCATGTTAAAAGCAAATGCACAAATAGTATACTTTTTTTGTTGACTTTGTCTGATATTTTAAGTTTAGCTCTCTCTCTTCCTCTTTTATGCACTTGTAAAACGATTCAGCTACAAAACACTTACACACTTGGTATTTAAACCTCCTAAACATTGAAATAGCTGACTTGAGTTTCATAGTTGACCATGCATGAATGTCCTATAGTACTGTGCTATTGCTTAATTCTTTCTCTTTTTTTTTTTTTTTTTGGTCTTATATAGATGTCTCCTTCCTACGCTCCCCTTTCCCCTTTTTATTTAATCTTTGAGAGTAAAAACAAATCTCTATATTGGTTTTCCCTCTTTGAAATAATAACTAGGGCAAATCCTGTGTCTTCAATTATATCTTTCCTTCATTCATTTCATAATTGCATAGATGCCATTGAGATCTCAAAGCTTTTTTTAGAAGTGACTTGCAGTTGATTTTGTTCTCCAATATATTTTAGAGTTTTTTCTTGCTACATAATTTTGCTAAGCTATAGAACTTTTGAGAACTGCAATAACGTGGTATAATTATTTTTGATAAATGTATTTGAAAGGAACCATTAAGTCTATTTCTTTCTTTTTTTAGAAGTTCTGTGATTATTTGGTTTACATAAAGGGGTATTTAAGTCTTTAGAGGCTGGGCGCCATGACTCAAGCCTGTAATCCCAGCTCTTTGGGAGGCTGAGGTGAGGGGATTGCCTGAGCCCACAGGTTCGAGAACAGCCTGGCCAACTTGGCAAGACCTCATCTCTACAATCAATCAAAAAATTAGCTGGGCGTGGTAGCGTGCACCTGTAGTTCTGGCTATTTGGAAGGCTGAGGCGGAAGGATCCCTGAGCCCAGCAGGTTGATGCTGGGGTGGCCGTGAGCGTGTCACTGCACTCCAGCCTGGGTGATGGAGTGAGACTCCAACTGGGAAAAAAAAAATCTTTAGAAAGTAAAAGAAAACATTCTCTTTTCATACTTGAAAAATATATAACACAACACCCCTACTTGAAAAAAGTTTGATTTTTTCATTCATTTCATTTTTCATTCATTTCATTCAAAAAAGTTATACCTTTTTGACAAACCAGAGACGGTTTTATTCTGATTGCCCAGAATGTTTGTCATTGTTAAAAATAATTTTATTCCATGTGAAATAAGACTGGTTTTGTTGATGGTGCTAGAAATGTTTAGAGTGTTTTGTTCATTTTCAGCTGAAGTATTTTTATTATCTATATACATTATAAGTTTGTTAAGTTTTCCTAAAAGTTAAATAAATTCCCAACCTAAAGTGTAAATTATTTTTTGTTTTTGGTACAAATTAAAACATTAATAATAACTTGGAGCAGCACACCAGCTAATAAATCAACGGTACTTGTTTCTTGCATACCCTCTAGTCCTTATTTATTAGCTTAGACTTCTTAAATTCTGTTTAGTGATAATCATGACATAGAGATCATCTCCTTCAGTTACACTTTTTGAGTGTGTGTCCCAACTATCTAGTACAATTAGTTATATATGATCTTCTTGAGAGCAATATGAACAAATTTGACAAATAACATCATCAGCCTGTTAGCCTTGTTCCAGTGTTTTGCCACTTACCTGTCAAACTGGCATGGTGGCTCAAGCCTGTAATCTCAGCACTTTGGGAGGCCAAGGTGAGAGGATTGCACGAGCCTGCGGGTTCAAGACCAGCCTGGGCAACATGGTGAGACCTCGTCTCTACAATAAACCACAAAAACTACCCAGGTGTGGTGGCGTGCATCTGTAGTTCCAACTACTTGGAAGGCTGAGGCAGATGGATCGCCGGAACCCAACAGGTCGATGCTGGGGTGGCCGTAAGCGTGCCATTGCACTCCAGTCTGGGAGACTCCAACTCAAAAAAAAAAAGTTTAAGCTTATGTTCAGCATATTTGTTCCTGCCTTAATTTAAGTTTGCATCTTCTTTTATAGCTTCAAGGGAATGGAGACCAATTGTTCAACATCTTTTTTTTTTTTTTTTAACTTTGAACATAAATAGGAAAGGCAGTATGAACATGAGTGGTGGTTTAAGATTTTGACTGTTAAAACTAGACACGCTTGGGCATGTACAAGAGTACCTGCATAATGAACATTTATATGCCTAACTCTGAATTGTACACCACATCTTTAAAATTAAAAATTGAAAAAAAAAAAGAATTAGGCTCAATTTTTAAATTCCAGCTCTGTCGCTAGCTAGCTAGGCTGTCACTAGCTACCAAGAAATCTCTTTACTGCTCTAGGCCTCCTCTCTTCTTTTTCTGTAAAATGGTGAGGTGGCAGAAGACTTTTGTGTAGGGATGTTGTAAGGATTAAACGCAACGATTTATGTAGAACTCCTTGCACAGTGCCTAGCAGAATGAAGCATGCATTAATGCCAGCTGTTGTTGTTATAGTAGTCTGTTTAGCCTTTTGCAACTTAGACAGTTTATAATTCCTTTAACCCAGTGGTTCTAAGCTGTTAGACCCAGTGTACTCTTTTTAAAAATTTTTATTTATCTATTTGGAGTTAGCATCTCACTCTGTTCCCTAGAGTGCAGTGGTACAGTCATGGTCCACTGCATCCTTGAACTTCTGGGCTCAAACGATCTTCCTGCCTTGGCCTCCTGAGTAGTTGGGACTATAGGTGTTCCCTTTTAAAAAGAATTTCCTTTATTATTCTGAAATAAAAGTCATGGGTAATATAATTTAACTACATAGACAACTGCAAACAAACTGAATATAATGCCTTTGTAAAAATGAGAAGTAAAGATTAATTTATAATAA
Organism: Tarsius wallacei; assembly: GCA_963574415.1. Lineage (NCBI taxonomy): Eukaryota > Metazoa > Chordata > Mammalia > Primates > Tarsiidae > Tarsius > Tarsius wallacei. The sequence continues at coordinate 15,495 of CAUYQG010087003.1, forward strand.
AATACTATATATGTCTGTATTTGTACCTATAATTTTAAAATTATATGTGACTAATCTAGAAGACATAATTAAATAGTTGGATGCTTGTATGATATGTAAGTTACTATGAATAAGATAGCCATAAAGATAAATTGATACAAGTGTATTGTATTACTGAATCAAATACCATAAGCTACTTTGCTGTCAGTGTTTTTTTCAAAATGATAAAGATTTTATTCTTGATAAACTTCTGAACAAAAAAGTATACATTTTCCTTTATTTACATAGTAGATGCATTCCTGGAAAAATTCAGTGTATTAAAATAGTTTAAGGCATACTTTATTTTTACATGTAGTATGGCATTCAGGCTCTTTTTTTCTCTCTCTTTTTTTAGAGACAGGGTGTTGCTCTGTCACTAAGGCTGGAAAGTAGTGGTGTGATCACAGCTCACTGTAACCTCAAACTCCTGAGCTCACCTGTGCTCAAGCAATCCTCTGGCCTTGGCCTCCAGAGTAGCTGGGACTACAAGTGCCACCATGCCTGAGTAATTTTTTTTTTTTTTTTGAGTTGGAGTCTCACTCTGTCTCCTAGGCTGGAGTGCAATAGCAAGCTCACAACCACTGCAGTCTCACCTGCTGGGCTCAGGCAATCCTTCCCCCTCAGTTTTCCGAGTAGCTGGAACTACAGGTGTGTGCCACCATACCTGGCTAACTCTTTTGATTTTTATTGTAGAGACGAGGTCTCGCCAGGTTGCCCAGGCTGGTCTTGAACTTGTGGTCTCAAGTGATCCTCTCACCTCAGCCTCCAAAACACTGGATTACAGGTGTGAGACATCAAGCCTGGCCATAAACAGGCTCTTAACTAATTGTCTAGCTGAACATTTAAAGATTGTATGGATTTAGGATACTTCCTCATTGTTCAGAACTATCCTCTGTATTATAGAATGTATGCCATCTTTATCTGCTTCCCATTAAATGCTAGTGCACCCCTCTGCTAATCATTATGACAGCTGAAAATGCCCCCATGTGTTTTTAAAATGCCTCCTGGGGGCTGTACAGGAGTAGAATTCCTGTTGAGAATAAGGACTGTAACTTTCTCTTTACAGTTACTGTCTCACAGTTTTTTTTGCATGTTACTTATATGCTGACCAGTAGTCAACCGTAGACAAATCATTTAACCTCCTTGGTCTTTACCTGTAAAATATCCCTTCTGCCCTTAAAATTCAGCAGTATGCTCTGGACATTGTTTTACACACAGAGAGATAGGACCGGAGAGGGAAAGTGACTCACTCCAGAAAAAAATATTGTATCTGCTAACTCTGAACGTGACTTTAATCAATGAAGAGAACTTAGTGTATGTATGTATTAAAAGTTAAAATTGTACAGCACTTTGAGAGGCTGAAGAGAGTGGATTGCCTGAGCCTGTGGGTTCAAGACCAGCCCAGGCAACTTGGCAAGACCTTCTCTCTACAATAAATCAAAAATTAGCCGAGCATGGTAGCACACGCCTGTAGTTTTGGCTGCTTGGAAGGCTGAGGTGGAAGTATCACCTGAGCCCAGCAGGTCGATGCTGGGTTGCCATGAGCATGCCACTGCACTCCAGCCTGGATGACATCGTGAGACTCCAACTCAAAAAAAAAAAAAAAAAAAAAAGTTAGGATTGCACAGATTGCCAGGCACGGTGGCTCACACCTATAACCCCAGCACTTTGGGAGACCGGCTGAGGTGAGAGAATTTCCTGAGCCCCCGGGTTAGAGACCAGCCTGGGCAACTTGGCAAGACCTCATCTCTTAAAAAAAAAGAAAAAAAGAAAAAAGAAAAAGAAAAGATTGCACACAGATAAACTTTGAAATAGCAGTTGTTTAGCATAATAAAGTTTATTTCTCCCTCACATAAAATCCAATTGACAGGAGAGGGGAATTTAACTCCCTGCAGTCATCATTCCCGGGCCTGCTATCTTCAATAGCTGACTTCCAAGGTCATTCTGAATGAACACATCCAGCCGCCGAATGGAAAAATAGAGTGCAGAATATCACCAGGAGGTTTTTATAGGTCTTGTCTGGAAATGGTACATACCACTTCTCACATTTCATTGGCCAGAACTCTGTCACATGGTCCTATTTAATTACAGAGAAAACTGGGAAGTGTCATATAGCTGTATATCCAGGAAGAAGAGCGTATATTGGCTTTGCAGAGTACATAGCTATCTCGGCTGCTATTTATATAGATACACATATACACATTGAGAGTTAAAATGGAAAAATAAGTTTAGCAAAGTTATATACCAAATGACTTTCCCACTAATTTAGCACTTAATATTATAAGATTATGTCATTCTTTTTTCATGGATAATTATTCTATCCCCTTATCTTCTTAAATAGATTTATAAGTATTTCCTACAGTAATCTGTCATACGTAAGTATGATATATGATATGAAAACTGAACCATACAGTTTTCTCTTATGTCATTTTTTTCTGACCTTGTATCTCCTTAAATAGATCACAAGTTTTTCCTACAGTACTTATCAAATACTATGTATGCTTTTGCTTAACATATGTTTGTGGAATGAATTCTAAGATTTCTTAGGAAGAGAAATGATCATCTGGTTATAATAGTATCATGTTTCTAAAAATTTATGGGAAGGATTCTTGAGATGTGTTTATTTTTCCTCTTGGGATCATTTTTCACTATTTATTGATGGTAATAACAAGTCTTCCTTTATGTTTATTTATTTTGGGATGATGGGGTCTTGCTATGTTGCCCAGGCTGTATTCAAACTTCTGAGCTCAATTGATCCTCCCAGCCACCTGTGTAGCTGGGACCACAGGAATATGCCACCATACCCAGCTATTTAAAAAAAATTTTTGTAGTGACATGCCTGGCTAATTTTTTTATTTTTTATAGAGATGAGGTCTTGCTATGTTGTTCAGGCTAGTCTCGAACTCCTGGGCTCAAGCCAGTCTTTCGTCTTGGCTTCGCAAATGCTGGGATTATAAGCATGAGTCACTGCACCCAACCCTATTTTAATTTTTAAAATTTAAGTGTACAGCTCAGTGGCATTAGTTATGCACATTATTATGCAGTCATCACTATGATTCATGTCCAGAACTCTTTTCATGTTGTAAAACAGAAACTCTGAACTCATTAAACAATAACTTACCAATCCCTCTTCCCTCTATCCCCCGACAACCATCTCTGTAAATTTGACTACACCACGTCATGCATATATAAGTAGAATAATGTAGTATTTGTCCATTTGTGACAGGCTTATTTCACTTAGCATGATGTCGTCGAGGTTCATTCATATTGTAGCATGTGTCCGAATTTCCTTCTTTTTTAAGGCTCAGCAATATTCTATTGTATGTGTATAACACATTTTGTTTATTCATCTCTTGATTGCTTCTATCTTTGGCTGTTATGAATAATGCTACTATGAACATGGGTGTACAATCCGTTGTAATCCCTGCTTTCAGTTCTTTTGGGTGTGTACCCAGAAGTAGAATTGCTGGATCATATGATAATTCTATCTTTAATTTTTTGAGGTAGTACCATACTGTTTTCCATAGTGGCTGCACTATTTTATTTATTTATTTCACAAGCAATGCGTGAGGGTTCCAGTGTAGCCTACACCAATATCAACATTTGTTATTTTCTGTATGTTTCATAATAGCCATCCTAATGGGTGTGAGGACTTCCTTTAAGACAAGATAAGAATTACAAAGCATCTGTTTTTAAAGGTTCTTAGAATTTTTAAGCTTAAAGAAATCTTCATAACTCTCAGAACTGACCTCTTCATTCTTTTTTTTTTTTGAGTTGGAGTCTCACTCCGTCAGCCAGCCTGGAGTGCAGTGGCATGCTCACGGCCACCCCAGCGTCGACCTGCTGGGCTCCGGCGATCTTTCTGCCTCAGCCTTCCAAGTAGCTGGAACTACAGGCATGCACTACCACGCCCAGCTAATTTTTTATTTATTGTAGAGACGAAGTCTCATCAAGTTCCCTGGGCTGGTCTCGAACCCGGGGTCTCAGGCAGTCTACTTGCCTCGGCGTCCCAAAGTGCTGGGACTACAAACTGAGCCACTGAGCCTGGCCCTCTTCATTCTTTTTGCCTCCCACTCCATCTGTACACGTGTAATCATATACTATATGCCTATCTTTCCCTGTTAGACTCTGAGCCTTTTAGGATAATAACTGGGTTTTATTCTTATCTGTCTTCTCAACACCTATCTAGCTCAGTGCCTTAGTACATTTGCAGACTGCCTAAAAACAAATTCACATTTTAAGTTTTTAATTTTTTTTTTAAGAAATGGGATCTTGCTATGTTGCCTAGGCTGGTCCTGAACTCCTGGGCTCAAGCAGTCTTCCTGCCTCAGTCTCCCAAAGTGCTAGGATTACAAGCATGAGCCACTGTACCCAGTCCAACATTTTAATTTATAATTTTAACCAGTTGTAGGGCTAGGAACCTTTGGTAGGTCAAACTGTGTCCCCTCTCATCCCCTTAAGATGTCCACATCCTAATCCCTGGAACTGTGAATGTTACCTGTATGGCCAAGATTTTGCAGATGTGATTAAGGATCAAGATATGGAGAAATTATCCTGGATCAGTCATCCAGGTGGGCCCTAAATGCAGTCCATTACAACTGTCCTTGTAAGAGTGGGGCAAGCTGGGCTCGGTGGCTCAGCCTATAATCCCTCGCTTGGGGGTGCTGAGGTGAGTGGATTGCCTGAGCCCGCGGGTTCAAGACCCATCTGGGCAACTTGGCAAGACCTCATCTCTACAATAAATCAAAAAATTAGCCGGGCGTGGTATCACGCATCTGTAGTTCCAGCTACTTGGAAAGCTGAGGCGGAAGGATCGCCAGAGCCCAGCAGGTCGAGGCTGCGGTGGCCGGGAGCGGCCACTGCACTCCAGTCTGGGCAATAGAGTGAGACTCCAACTCAAAAAAAAAAAAGAGTGGGGCAGAAGGAGATATTGACAGACAATGGGAAGGCATTACAATGGAGGCAGAGGTTGGAGTGATATAGTCACAAGCCCAGGAATGTCCACACTCACTAGACTCTTGAAAAGGCAAGAAACAGATTCTCCCCTAGAGCTTCCAGAGGTAGCTCAACCTTGTCAACACCTCATTTGGTCCAGTTAAATGAATTTTGAGCTTCTGACCTTCATGACTGTGGAAGAATACATTTTCATTGTTTGAAGCCACCAGGTAATTTGTTACAGCAGCCATAGGAAACTAGTACAGAACTGAAGCAGGTCTTCAGGCTTTTTGTCTGTTGTTCTCTTCCCACGATTTTGTGTATGTGTGTGTGTGTGTGTGTGTGTGTGTGTGTGTGTGTTTGAAAGTCATTTACCTACTCTTTGTTTTTGAGTTGGAGTCTCTCACTCTGTCACTCAGGTTAGAGTGCAGTGGCACGCTCATGGCCAACGCAGCTGGAACCATGGGCACGCACCATCATACCCGGCTAATTTTTTGATTTATTGTAGAGATGAGGGCTTGCCAAGTTGCCCAGGCTGGTCTCGAACCCATGGACTCAGGCAGTCCTCTCACCTCGGCCTCCCAAAGTGCTAGGATTATGGGCATTAGCCGCTGTGCCCAGCCTCATTTACCTACTCTTAGTGCCTCTTTAAAATGGCCTCCCTCATCTGTTACAAATCCGAATAAGAGGAAATTTTTATTTTAGGCCATAGCTGCATATTCTACAAAAGGTATCTGGAAATAATTGACTGCACATTTCTCTCTTTTCTTCTTCCTTTTGGGATGATATAAGTCATTCTTAGAACTACTTTTATTTTTCTCATCATGTTCACTTGTGTGCTTACCACAAAAAATTTTCCCCCAACTGTTTCTTAGTATATTGTTTTTCAAAATTAGTCCATATGAATTTGTTTTTCACTGCAAGAATCCTGTAGGCCAAAGATAGGAGGAAGGTAAACATGCTGAAGCATAGTCCCATAATTACCTGGGTGAAGCAAAGAGGATAGAGCAGCTGAGAAACTAAATGGTACACTTGATAAATGCCTGGAGCCAAGAAGACAGATTGGTGTTCAGGGTTTTCTGGGGCCTGAATGGAGATTCTTGTGATTTCCCCCTTGCTTTGGAATAGGACCTAAGAGGTTGAACCTTAGTAGTGAAGATGAATGGAAATAGACTCACCTGTGTAGTGACTGCCATTTAGTTCAAATTCTCTCATTACCTGAAACTAGTTTGAGGTAATGTGGATGCCCTGGTAACAAGCAAACATCCTTTCTGGAAGAAGATGACCATAAATTACTTTCACCATTGATTTTTTAAATAGAATGTTTGGGGCCGGGTGCTGTGGCTCAGGATTGCCTCAGTGCATAGGTTCAAGACCAGCCTGGGCAACAGTGAGGTCTCTACAATAAATCAAAAAATTAGTCGGATGTGGTGATGCGTGCCTGTAGTTCCAGCTACTTGAAAGGCTGAGGCAGAAGGATCACCTGAACCCAGCAGGTCAAGGCTGTGGTGGCCATGAGCATGCCTCTACCCTCCAGCTTGGGAGACAGAGTGAGACTCCAACTCCAAAAATAGAATGTTTGGCATGCAATATAAAATAACCAGAAACATGAGGGATGAAACAATGTAAATATGGAACAAGAAACAATAGAATGTAGAACAGATAAACAGGAGATTCAAATTATGTAGGTATCAAACACAAATTTAAAATAGCTGTTCTTACTAAGTTCAGGGAAATAAAGACAACCTGAAGAATGAAGAAGTTGAGTAAAGAACTGGAGAACTTGGCTGGGTGCAGTGGCTCACACCTATAATCCCAACACTTTGGGAGACCGAGGTGAGAGGATTGCCTGAGCTCCAATTACACACAGTAGCTGGATTTGAGACCAGCTTGGGCAACTTGGCAAGACCTCATCTCTACAATAAATTAAAAAAGTAGCTGGGCATGGTGGCACATGCCTGTAGTTCCAGCTACTTGGAAGACTAAGGCAGATGGATTGCCTGAACCCAGCAGGTCATGGCTGTGATGGCCGTGAGCATGTCACTCACTGCACTCCAGCCTGGGCAACAGAGTGAGACTACAACTCAAAAACAAACAAACAAAAAAACTGGAAAACTTTTTACGGAATGTTTTAGAGATGAAAAATACGGCAATTGAAATGACAGACTCATTGTATGGTTTTGGAAACAGATTGGTAACATTTTGGTAACATCTGAAAAGAATTAGTGAAGTACAGTATAAGTTAGAAAAAATCTAGAATGATGCATGGCATTCAAAAGAATTGGAAATAAAGAAGAGGTAAAAGGGCTCACAGCAGTAGGTCTGTTGTGTGTAATTGGAGCTCCAGGAGAAAGGGAATGGGGAAGGATATTCGAGAAGATATATTTTTTTTCCCTAGAATTGATGAAAACCATTAAGGCCCAGATTCAAGAAGTGCTACAAATCTCAAGCAGAATAAATAAAAGGAAATCCACACTTAGAAACATCGCAAAAACCAAAATTTCTAGTAGAAAGCAAAATCAAAATCTTGAAAGTAGGCAGAGGAGCCGGGCTTGGTGGCTCAGCCTATAATCCCATGCCTTGGGAGGCTGAGGTGAGTGGATTGCCCGAGCCCGCGGGTTCGAGACCCACCTGGGCAACTTGGTGAGACCTCATCTCTACAATAAATGAAAAAAGTAGCTGGGTGTGGTAGCGCGCGCCTGTAGTTCCAGCTACTTGGAAGGCTGAGGCGGAAGGATCGCCGGAGTCCAGCAGGTTGAGGCTGCGGTGGCCGGGAGCGGCCACTGCACTCCAGTCTGGGTGACAGAGTGGGACTCCAACTCAAAAAAAAAAAAAGTAGGCAGAGGAAAAATATATACAATCTTCAGAGTATCTTAATCAGACCTAGAGCTAACATTTCAACAGAAACTATAGAGGCCAGAAGCCAGTAAAATGACTGCCATTCTACAATTCTATATGTATCATATATAGTGAGAATTTCCTTTTAGAATCAAGAAGAAATAAACACCACATCAAAACCAAAACAAATCATCACCATTGGAACCCCACCAAAGACAGTACTAAAGGTATTCTATATGTATAAGAAAGAGGACCCTGTTGAAAGGTTGGAGGTTCAGGAAGGCATGAATAGCAATGAGAAGCACAAACTTAGTCACAAAAAGACAGACGTGTGATTCCACATATATGTAGTATCTAGAGTAGTCAAATACATAGAAACAAAGTCACTTGGTAGTTTCTGGGGAGTGGGGGAGATGGGCAATTGTTTAACCAGTATAGTTTTAGTTTTGCAAGATGAAAAAGTTCTTCACACAGTATGAATATACTTAATACTACTGAAGTGTACACTTAGAAATAGTTTTCTTTCTTTTTTTTTTTTTTAGTTGGAGTCTCACTCTGTCGCCCAGACTGGAGTGCAGTGGCCGCTTCTGGCCACCGCAGCCTCGACCTGCTGGACTCCAGCGATCCTTCCATCTCAGCCTTCCAAGTAGCCGGAACTACAGGCGTGCGCTACCATGCCTGGCTAATTTTTATTATTGTAGAGATGAGGTCTTGCCAAGTTGCCCAGGTAAGTCTCGAACCTGCAGGCTCTGGCAGTCCACTCGCCTGGCCTTCCAAAGTGCTGGGATTACAGGTTGAGCCACCGAGCTCGGCCAGAAATAGTTAAGATGGTAAATTTATGTTACATGTTTGTTTACCACAGAAAAAAATGTTTTTAAAAAAAAGAATGAATGGCCAGGTATGATGACTTATGCCTGTAATCTCAACACTTTAGGAGGCTGAGGCAAGAGGATTTCTTGAGCTCAGGAGTTTGAGACCAGCCTAGGCAATATATTAAGACCTTGTCTCGGGCTTATGCCTGTAATCCCAGCACTTTGGGAAGCAGAGGTGAGACGATTGCCTGAGCTCAGGGATTCAAGACCAGTCTGGACAACTTGCTAATAAGACCTTGTCCTACAATTAAAAAAAAAAAAATTAGCATGGCGTGTGGGCCACACCTGTAATTCTAGCTACTTGGAAGGATGAGGTAGAAGGATCGATCGCCGGAGCCCAGCAGGTTGAGGCTGTGGTGGCCGGGAGCGTGCCACTGCACGACAGTCTGGGTAATAGAGTGAGACTCTGACTCAAAAAAAAAAAAAAAAAAAAAGATAAAAAATTTCATCTAAATTAAAAGGTTGAGCCTTGAGAGCAGGGGATATACCACAAGGTGTTTGATTATACAAGTGTTTATTTAGTTCACAATAGCCCCCACAATGCACAGGCA
>CAUYQG010087005.1:0-48760 GCA_963574415.1 Tarsius wallacei
AGAGAGAGAGAGAGAGAGAGAGAGAGAGAGAGAAGAGAGATATAAATTACTGTTTTGTTGGTAAGAATGTCTACTACAGGTAGGTCCAAACAGAGTCACAGGAGACGAGAATTATTCTTGGTCTGGAAGTTGTAGAAGAGATCTGGATATGAATCTCTGTGGGGTAACACTTCAGGGGCAGCTTGGAATTCTAAGAAATAATTAACTAAGAAGACTGGGAGGGAAAGGGGTGATGATTCCTTATAAGGGAAGTAGACAGCTCGGACCAAACACAGTGCTCTGTGGATCATGGAACTTTGGAGAAAAGGCAAGTAAATAAGCTTGTCTGGAGCAGAAATGTGCCAGACATTTACAACATAGTCCAAAGAAATGCCTCAGCTGTGTCTCTCATGTAAAGAGGCTGAGAAATATCCAGAAACAGGAATATTGAACTTGTTACTATAACATCTTCTGAGAGTTTTCCTTGGGAAATAGATACCCAGAAAAGGTCCAGGCACAGGCTGTGTTTATTAGTTTACAAGGAATAGCTGATGTTGTATTGTTGTGTAGAACTAGAAGAATTCCATTTGAAATATTTCTTTGAAAAGAAATACAATTTACAAAAACATAAGCACTTTGGAATCAGACTGAAAGAATTTGAATACTAGTCCTGTTACTTGTCAGCTGCTTGACTTTGAACAGTGTCAAAGTATCTCAGTTTCCTTTTCTATGAAACAGGCAAAATATTTAACTTACTTTTTTAGTGGACTGAATGAGTTGCCACATATTAAAACACTTAGGAGAGTACCTAGTGAGGGTTGCAAGCACTATCCAAGTATTATGCAAGTGTGGACTAGTGGCGTTATTGTCGTTCTCCTTAGGCTTTTAGTGGAGCTAAAGCTTAAAACACCAGCAGTAGGCAAAACAGCCTTATAGCCTCCTTTTCTTTAAACATACAACTTTGAAGGCAGGAAAGAAAAAACAAAAGACAAACAAATAAAACAGCAAACATAGAGTGAAGAAAGGAAGGAAGGATTTCTTTTTCAGTCTGAAAGCAGACTGCCCAGATCCTCTTTCTCCAAACTGGCTATAGTTTGCTTTCGAAGGTGCAGGTTTTGCGAGGCTGCATGATGTGGGTCTGGGTGGGTAGAGGTGGGTAGCAAACTGGCCTCCTCTGAAAGGGGGAAGGACTGTGGGCTATATTGCTGCATCAGCTGTGACTGTGGGAAGAATTCTAAAAAGAGTAGATCTAAAGAGAGACAAAGGGAGAAAAGGCTTCCAAAGACAGGAAGACAATCCAGTGCAACATCCTCTTTGGTAATGTTACTAAGAAAGATTGGGGTGGATAGAAGCTTTGAGTCTCTTTCCTGTTTCCCACTTCCATCCTCTGCCCTTATTTCCAGTCTAGATGTACTGTATCATGTTCTGCTAGGACCTTGCTGTTTGCCCTGGATATATATCCTCCTAGTCCCCTTTCTTACAGGTGAGACTCAGGATTCATGGGATAGCATGACTGCTCTTGTTCTGTGTAACCATATGGAAGGACTTTCTTCCTTGTAACTCTATGATTACATTTTTAATTATATAGATAGCTATTGCTCTGAAAGCCAATTCCCCCATCTGTTTCTGCCTTCCAGTTTCAGAGAATCAGATGTTCATTTAACCTATTACATTGGGTTGAATTATGTCCCCTAAAAATATATGTTCAAATCCTAACCTTTGGTATCTGCAGATGTGCCTTTATTTGGAAATAAGATATTTGCAGATATAATCAAGTTAAGATAAGATCATACTGGATTAGAATTGGCTCTAAATCCAGTGACTAATGTCTTTTATGGGCGGGGGGGGATTTGGAGATACACAGAGAGAAGACCATGGCATGATGGAGATGGAGACTGAAGTGATAAAACAGTAAGCTGAGGAATGCCCAAAACTGCTGGCAACCACCAGATGCTAGGCAGAGGCAGGGGAAGATTTTATCCTAGAGCCTTCGGTGGGAGCATGGCCCTATGGACAGCTTGATTTCAGAATTCTATTCTCCAGAAATGTGAGAGAATAAATTTCTGTTGTTTTAAGCCACCCAGTTTGTGGCAGTTTGTTAGGGGAGCTCTAGGAAATTAGTACACCTTTGTTGAAATATTCAAAGAATCTGCATTGTAGGCTATGGCACAAATTGAAACTTTTGAGCATAGCATTCAGATTTCTATATCATTCTGCTGTGGCTGTTACCTGTTACAAGAGCTGATATTAATATTCTCATCAGGAAAAAAATAGACCTAAGCAAGAAACTCAGAATTTCAAATAAAGAAATGAAGACTGTTGGTGAAGAAAAACTTTTTTCTTCCCATTAGATTTTAGAGCTAAAATATATTCTGCCTGCTGCCAATAATGACATTTACCGTCATCTCATCATTATCAATTTCTTAAATTTAAAAACACTTCTATTCATGTTCCTTTCACTGATACAGATTTGTTTTGTTGGATGAGAATTATAATGAAAGCGAGATCTTCATAGGATGGCTTTATCAACTTTGGTTTTGTTTTGTTTTGAGCAGACTTAATGAGGCAAATAAAGATTTACCAGTCCCCCCAGACGGTATTTTATTCTTCAGCAAAGGAATTTGAATGTAACGGTTGCCGATGAAGAATGACAGAGCATTTTGGTTAGTGCATATAAAATTGTTGTTTGTACAGCTTATAACAAATACATTTTAAACTTAATTTCAAGTTTCCTCTTTTCTCTCCCTATGAACCTTTTATTTCAGCATGCTTCTCACGGCCAAAATGCTTTCCCAAATTGAATGGACACACCATTGCTTCTGAGACCAAATTAGCCTCCGAGATAGGCTGCCTGGTGCTCACACTGTCAGCACCACCACGGGCCACAGGCCAGATGCCAATGTGTAACAGTGTCCTGGGAGATATCAGCTTCCTAACTGATTTCCTCCCTCTTCGCAACCTAATTATTCGGAGACCTTCAAGCTTTCCAGAAATATCTGCAATTAGTCAGATGGTATCTGGGGCTTTGTCTAAAATTACAATAGGAAATTTATCAAGACCATTTGGTCTAATCTCCCTCATCATCTTCCCAGTGGATTTTTTTCCTCTTCTCTCTGGAGAGATAGAAATGAGGCATCACAATTATTACATAATTATAGAGAATGATAACAATAATAATGCTTGGAATTATTAGCTATTAAAAATGATATGTGTGAAGATTTTTTCTTGTCAGATTTACGAAGATTTTCTTCCAGAAGCTCGAACAATGAACAATTTTTCGTTTGACAACCTCCTTTTGCTGATGGTGGTTAGAGCCTTGGTTTTGTAAATCTGAGGTCATGAGGTCAGATTTTACCACAGTCTCAACCTACTTCTTGTATTTAAACATAATGCATAATGGCTGGTGCAAAACCATTGTCTAATAAATGCTGTTGCATGACTTAATAGATAAATTAACAGGGAAAATTGTGAGGTAAATAGAAATTATATTCAATTATATTTAATCTCTTTCCCCATTTATTTTTGCATCACTTATATCTATGTAGCAAATATTTAGTTAGCCAAAGTTAAAAAAATAAAACACTTGTCTTCGAATATGAGCTTGATTTCTAGTTCTGCTGTTTTCTAACTTTTAGTCCTTGAGCAAATCACAAGCTCTCTGAGTCTAATGTTCACCAGTACGTTGGAGTTTACAAGAACATACGTTTTAAAAGGTTTATTTAATGCAACATTAATTATAATCTTAAAGGCCTCTTAGTCTCCCATTCCCAACCTTATTGCCATTCGCATCTCATCGAGAATCAACCACTTTATGAATTTAATATAAATTCTTCCAGTTACATATATGGATGTATACACGTCAATGAAAAAACATTTTATGCACCTAAAACGTTTTAAAACTTACACGGGGGTTATCAAAGTGTATATACTATACTGAATCTTGCTTTTCCTCTTATATTGGAGTTCTCAAGACCTACTCTGGACAATATATACTATCTTATAAATTATTTAATTCTCAAGTTCATGAGATGCAGTGCAGCATAGTGCTTAAGAGAAAGCATAGGCACTGGGACCACATGATTTGGGTCGGTGACCTGGGTGTGCCATTGACTGCTGCGCAACTTTGGAGAAACCTCTCTGTATCTCAGCTTCCTCATCTATAAAATAGGAATTATAATAGTATTTAATGTCATAGAGCTGCTATGAGGATCAAATACGTTATCAATCCTTTAGAATAGTGCCAACACATAGGAACAATATTCTTGTTTGCTAAATCAATGGAAACTGTTGACTATTTTGTTTTCCACATTTTACTTTTACTAACAACGTTTCTAAGAAGGTCTCATCACATATATCTGTGTTCATTTGTGAAAGTGTTGCTCAGTAGTACGTTAGAAGTGGAACTGCTGGCTCATAGTACATATGTCTTTTGAATTTAGATAATACTGAACTGAATTGTTCTCCATAGTGATTGTGCTAATTAATGTTTCTTCCGATGTTTAAGAATTTCCATTTTGTCTACATCCTTGCCTGATTGGATATTTATCAAATTTTTCAATTTTGCCGATTTCACATAAAATGGATCTCATTTGTTATTGTTTTGTTACCTTGGTTACAGGTGAGAATAAACTTTTTTTTCAAATGTCTTTTAGACATTATGATTTCTTTTTTTTTGTGAATTGTGACTCTGCTTTGCTTGACACAATATCTAAACTTATTTTTCCCTACAAGAAATGATCATTATTTCCAATTAATTTCTCAACTCAATCCTACAGATGTGTAATGCCACCTCAATCACTAACAAGTTTCCATAAATACACAGATCCATAGGTCATTGCTCTGGCTCACTATTTTGTTTGTTTTACTTATTTTTTCATTAATACCATGGTCCCCTCCTCCCATTACAATAGCTTTATAATAATCTTGAAATCTGGTGGGACATTTGCTTTCTTTTAGTTCATTCCTAAATCTGCCTTAGCAATATTGTATTTTTCGTTCTTCTACATGCATTCGAAGATCAGTTTGTGCAAGACCATAAGAAACCTTGCTTGAAATTTGTCTGATGTAGCATTTAATATTTATATTGATTTGGAGGAAAATATATATGTTTATGATATTTGTGGTTCCTGCTGAATTACTATCCATTTAGTGTTATTCCTTGATGTCCTTCCAAGAACATTTTGTAAGTTTTTCCTGAAGAATAAAATAGAAATGTACATGAATAACATTACAAAATGAAAAGAGCTATGCATATTTAAGCTATTGTGTTTATAAAGGAACTGTGTATAATTGTAGCACACAGAAAAATTCTTAAAATCTGATTTTATCTTTTTGGATCGCCCTTTGTCCTCAGGGGAACTTTTATCAACTTTTTGTCTAAATTGTAAAATTGTTTAACCTAAAATTCACCCATTTTATTTTTTCTACTCATGTTATAATAGAAAAGTTATAAACCGTCAATTGTATCAGAAATGAGTATTTAGAAAGGAGAAAGTAGGCCGGACACAGTGGCTCAGCCTGTAATCCCAGCACTTTGGGAGGCTGAGGTGAGTGGATTGCCTGAGCCCACGGGTTTGAGACCAACCCCGCCAACTTGGCAAGACCTCGTCTCTACAATAAATCAAAAATTAGCCTAGCGTGGTAGCACGGACCTGTAGTTCTGGCTACTTGGAAGGCTGAGGCAGAAGGATCACCAGAGCCCAGCAAGTTGATGCTGGGGTGGCTGTGAGTGTGCCACTGCCCTCCAGCCTGGACAACATAGAGAGACTCCAACTCAAAAAAACAAACAAACCAAAAAAAAAAAAAAAAGAAGCAGAAGAAAGGAGAGAGTAGGAGATGGAAGTACTTGAAAAATTATATTATCCCAAACTGGGACTAAATTATAAAGGTCTTGAGGGGCGTAGTCTAAACAAAATGATTGAACAAATGCTGACTATGCTTATTTTACTTTCTTTTCTTTCTTATTGCTTTGATTTTGTCTTCGTCCCTCCTTTTCTTTGTCTGATAGTTATTGGTTTTTTTCATTTGTGAATAATTACATTTGAGAAATTTTAGAAGACAAGATAATTTAAAAGCATGTCCTTGTTTATCACATATTAGTTACATGACATAAAGACAATGAAGAGAAACCTATCTTTCAATGCCAAAGGCTGTTGATTTCAGGAAATGTTATATCTTCATTTTTTATTCCTGTATAATCAGAATGCTTATCTAATTTAATAATTTCTCTATACAAGGGTGCAGAGAACTTATACAGAAGTACTAGATATTAAACATTTACCTTGTGAGTCCATATAATTTTGTGTTAGTATTTTTTTACTAAATTAGAATATAGGGGAGGATCCACGTACTGGCTAAGACACTATAATAAAGTGATTATTGTGCTTTGGAATCTGAGCCTCTGGTTAAAATTTTATTCACTTCCTTCTTATATAACTCATAAGATTATTTTGAGGACTAAATGACATTATATTAAAAAATATAGCACTTGGCACAAAATAAATATTCATTAAATTTTAGCTATTATTTATTTATTTAAATAATAATTATCATTTATTTCTTCTAATAACATTAGGGATGTAGGGTTATATAGTTTTATATATTTAGAGGACTTAATTAAATTAGGCCTTATCTTTGTGTAATGATATAGGAGAAATTATCGTCCTGGCAGATGATGTTTGGGAAAGTATTTAATAGGCCCTCTTTATGATGTAAGTGAGCATCCTGTGTTCTGTCTTCCTATATTTCAGGATAAAGAGAGAACTACTTTTTATGGAGAAGGAGAAAGAGAAAGGAAGAGTAAGTTTGAACTATGTGCTGCATAATGGTTTTGAAAAAAGGGGAGATGATTGCTGCTCAAGACAAGTATCTTATGAGAAGACTCATACCTAATGGAGGGTTTTCTTTTTTTTTTTTCTTTTTGAGTTGGATTCTCACTCTGTCACCCAGGCTGGAGTGTAGTGGCACAATCATGGGTCATTGCAGCCTCAAACTCCTGTGCTACAGTGATCCTTTCCATCCTTCTTCCCCAGCCTCCTGTGTAGCTAGGACTCCAGTTTCCATGTCAGGCTGGGTCCCAGCTAATTTAAAATTTTTTTTGTAGAGATGGAGTCTTGCTATGTTGCCCAGGCTGGTTTTGAACTCCTGGGCTCAAGCATTCTTTTGGCTTCAGCCTCCCAAAGTGCTGGAAATACAGTTGTAAGGGTCCATGCCTGGTGGATTTTTTTAAAAAGTGAAATACTGTGACTCATGGACTGTGATTCTTGTCCTTGACCATAAGCACTATCAATAAGTAACAAAAACTATAATTTATTTGGCTAAAAGGAGATTTCTGATGGAAGCAGGGAAGGGGGTTGAGTCTAAAGAAAAAACATATGCTATTTGAGTTACAGATAAATTTTGTGGAACTCTGTCAGTAGAGGAGTTTTACAATTCCGATAGAATTGGTGGAAGCATCTACAGTTAGTGCTGTTTTCAGTGGATTGCATGTTCTTTAAGAAATACTGGAGTTTGTCAAAATAGTTAATTCTCTTCTTCAAACTAGAAAAAATTTATGGCAAAAATGTGGTTCTTCAACAACTATGTTATACAAAATCATGATTATCAATATCAATATTCAAGAAAAATATGATTAACCTCTTACATTAATTATAATTTCCTCTTCTTATTTCTTTGCCCTGAGTTTTCTGATTTCTTTGCCTGGGAGAGCTCACTGGTACACCTGGTAGTAGGAACAGAGAGTGCTAATCTCTATCACAGAACTTTTTACACTATTCCATAATTGCCTGTTTATTCTGATTCCCAACTAAGACTGACTTCTGGGAAAAGTTGGTTCTTGGCAGCTATGTTTTATTATTTTGTATTCTCAGTGCAGCAAAATGTGTTGTATAAAGTAAGTGCTTTGCAAATGATGGTAAAATGACTTTTAATAGTTGAAATCTTGATTTTGCTTGTGGAACGCCAATGCTCCAGAAGAAAGACAATTGAAGTTATTAAGAGATTTTAATTAAGAGATTCAGGAATGCAGTTCCTATGATTACAGTGGCATATTACTTTATCCATTGGTAGGCTGTTTCAGCAGGAGTCTCTGGAAGACCTGTCCGGCTGGGATACACTATTTTGACTAACAACACTTATTTTGGTTCTAGACTATCAAAATCAAGCAAACAACAAGGCAAAAGAAAAAAGCATATAACTCAAAGAAAAGCATATAACTCGCAGTATATATGAAAGGAGTCCTATGAATATAATAAAAGATATCCAGTACTCTTTATTAAAAATATCCATTCAGCTAAATTCTGGAACTTGTATTTTTCATCATATTTCTTTACTTAATGTCAAAAAAGAAAAAGAAACACTTGAAAGGGGCCCAGTCTGATGTGGAGACTGGAGAAAATTATATCTATGAGGATACATAGTATATTTAAAAAATTTGTTTCTGGCTTGGTGACTTGCATTTTTAACTTACATAACTGATTTAATTATAATATTTACATTTTAAGTTTTAATATATTTTGGACAGTCATCACTTAATTTTCTCCCTAGGCTGATAAGATATGAGCTTGTGAACTTGTGGATGTGAGTTTTATTATACTGTGTGGAAGACTCTGTGATATAGAACTATTGAGGCATGAAAACATACTGCCTTCTAACAGATGCTCAAATATTCTAGTCACCTTTCACTTCCGTATCCTTGCAACTTAAATCTCCCCTTTCAGGACTGGCCATATCTTTTTGGACTAAGTGTTTATATATCCCTAAAAGTCACATGTTGAGAATTTAACCTCCAGTGTGATGGTGTTAGAAGCTGAGCCTTCATGGGGGTAAGCAGATTTAGAGGAGACCACAAAGGTATGGTCCTTATGATGGGATAAGTGCCCTTAGAAGAAGAGACCAGAGAGCTTGCTCCCCATCTTTGTCATGTGATGTTACAGCCAGAAGACAACCCTCTGCAAGTCAGGTAGAGAGCCCTCACCAGAATTCTACCATGTAGGCAACCTGATCTTGGACTTCCAGCCTCCAGAATTGTGAGAAATAAATGTCTGTTTTTAAGTCACCTAGCCTATAGTATTTTCTTATAGCATCCTGAACTGACTAAAACACTCTCCAATCTTATCAAGCCAATCTTCAATGCTTAGTTCAAACATTGGCCCCTTCCCCATGTGTGTCTGTGCTTATATTTAAAAAATGGGCAGACTATTTTTAAGCACAAATCATATAACAACATATTTTCACCATAAAAACTATGAGAAATATAAAAAGTAAAATATGAAAACAACTCCTTTCTCTCACATATTCCTTGTGTCAAGAGTAACCACTATCGCTTTTAACAATATGAAGTATTTCTTTTCAGTTCTTTTTCTATGAAAATGCCATCTCCAATCTTTTCAGTCATTGTTATTCCCTCCTGCTGTGTATGCATAGCCCTTTGTTACATTCTGTCTCATACTTCTAAGTGACTTTACAGTAAACTAAAGACGCTTAAATTTCAGGGTCCCTCATTTGTACAGGCTTCTTCCAAAATGTTGTCAGGTGCCTTGCCAATGTCTTCATATGGTTATTGTTTTGGATAATTTCAATTAGGAGGTCTTTTTTAGTGCTTTCCAAATTGCATGTTTTAATCCCTTAAATCTGGAAATGCCCCTGTTTATGTTACATTTACTGAAGTACATGAGTATCTTCCTGATCAGAAAGGAGGGATCTTGTTTACTTGATTTCTTTTTCTTCTTCATCAACAAAATGTGCAGATTATCAACTTGTATATAGTGGTTATGTATCTGAGCTCATCTTGTGTTGCTATAAAGGAATACCTGAGATTGACTAATTTATAAAGAAAAGATGTTCATTTAGCTAACAGTTCTACAGGCTGTACAAGAAGCGTGGCACCAGCATCTGCTTGGCTTTCAGTGAGGACCTTTTTTCTCTGTCAAAACATAGTGGAGAAAGCCAAAGAAACAGACACATGTGAAAAGGGACCAAAGCCGAGGAGCATCCTGGCTTTGTTACAACCCACTCTCTGTGGAACTGATTCATTCCCCCCAAGATCAATCCAGCCTCCAGAGAGTGAGAACTCACTCACTACTGAAGAATGGCACCAAGCTATTCGTGAGAGATCCACCCCCGTGACCCAAACACCTCCCATTAGACTCCACCTCTTAACACTACCACGTGATCAAATTTCAACATGAGATTTGGTGGGGAACAAACAAATTAGATCCAAACCACAGCAGTGGGTGATACATTTAGGATTAACTGAGCCTCAGGAGTATTGACGACTGCTTACAAGAACCAAGTAGTGTTTTAATCAGGAGCAGGAAATGTCAGAACATCACATGAATATTTTGTTCTTCCTTTTGTGTAGTATGGCCCCATTTGTATGTATAATCCTAACGTGTCATTTTAATTTTCCACCTACATACTAGTCAACACATTCTACCTGGCGTATTTTGCATTTACTACATTAAATGAGGAACAAAGAAGCCTGAAGGGTAGTATAGTCAGTCCTCCAAATCGATGGCTTCTGCATCTGTGGATTCAACTAATCTCTGATAGAAAATATTCATGGAAAAAAAATCTATGTTTAATATGAACAGACTTTTTTTCTTGTCATTTTTCTCTAAACAATACAATATAAAAACTATATTGTATGAGGTAAAGTATATGGGATGATATGCATAGATTATGTGCAAATTCTATGCCATTTTATGTAGAGAACTTGAGCATTGGCAAATATTTGTATCCACAGGGGTCCTGAAACCAATTCCAAACTGATACTGAGGGAGTACTCTTTTACCTTCTACATCTTACACGTCAAGAAGGCCAGGTGAGATTTCTAGCTTCTCAGACTACGTGACATCATCTAAACCAGTGCTGTCCAATACAACTTTATGCAGTGATGGAAATTTCCTAGACTATCTGTGCTGCCCCAGATTGTAGCCACTAGCCACATGTGGTGACTGAGCTCTTGAAATGTGGCCAGTATGACTAAGGAACTAAATTTTAAATTTTATTTAAATATTGTTATGTTAAATCTAAGTGGTCTAGATTTAAGCCATACTTGTCCAGTGGCTACCATGTTGGACAGCACAGCTCTAGAGGATTGTGAATAATGTGATCTGCTTAAGAGAGTTTAATTAAGAAATACATAAGTTATAATAAATGATGAAGGATCAAGTTTGAATAATTTTGTAGCCCACTCTTCTAGCCGAAAATCTGTGGACCACATTTAGGCTGCATACAAACTTGAGAATAGAAATCAACACACAGTAATGTAATGAATGGAAAAGGCAATTTCAAAGGAAATATACATGTTTACTTAAAATAAAAAGCGATACTAAAATGATGGCAGAAAAAAAATCCTTTTAAAGGTCAAAGAGCCAAGAATGAACATTAAAACATTACCCTTTCTCCTCATTTAGCTAGAGAACAGAAGCAGAACAAAAGAGTGAGATTAAGAAAGCCTATGGGTGTGTCGGGAGTCTCACTGTTCACCCTGTGGTAAAAGTGTTTATGTGGGCAGGGGTAGTGACTACAAAAACGCTGATTTGAAAAGGTATGAGCTAGCAGGGACCTATGGTCCAAAACATTTACCACCTTAATTCCAGAAATCTCTGAAATTTGCAAATAGCACTATTTACTTTGATAGCATGACAAGGGAAACATTCCAAATGATTTGCTTACTGTGGTCAGCATTGTGAAGTTATTGTTCTATGCTTCCTGGTTTAAAAAAACCCCAAACATACAAACAAAAACATCCCAGACCTCTTTGTGTTGTAATCATGCATGGCAAGTTATGAATGTAAATTCTTTGACAAGAAGATGAAAATATACCCCCGGGATGCAAATTAAATTATGCGTCCCTGAAATCCTCATTTTGTATTATTTTAGAAAGTGCCTGCATCTGTCATTGCTATTTAGCACATATTTATCATGTTATTTCAGTGGTGATGGTGAGTTTTTTGCTTAGAAGATGAATTTCTTTTGCAGAAGTTCTTGTAACTTATTTTTATTGTGTAGAGATTATTTGGTGACTCTAGAAATTTAAATGCTAGGCTTTAAAAAGATGAATACGTCAACATGCATTTCTGTATCCAAAGGAGAAAAAAGGCAGATTTTGTTAAGTCAGGCTTTATTACATATTGGTGATGTTTTGTTGTTGTTTAAATAATTAATTATAAGAAATTCTCATTATTTGGCTACTTATTCAAAGGAGTGCTTATAGCACATCTAAAAAGCATATAAAGTTGGTCTGTATGGTTTCAAAAATAATTTCACAGGGCCTTGCTTCCTAAAGTAGAAACAATATAGGCATGGTCATGATGTAGGTTCAGAATTCCTTCTTAGCTTAGCTTGTGGGATCAAATAAGGGACACATGTTCAGTATCAGGCACCATGGAAAAGGAAATGCTAGAGTTTTCTAGTTGAATACAAGCTACCAGATGATGGTAGATTACATCTGAGCTCTGTTTGTGTTTTAAACTAGTCTTTCCTTTTGTTATTGGTGTTGTTGTTATTATTATTTTAGAAACAGGGTCTCTCTGTCACCCAGGCTGGAGTATAGTCGTGCAATTATAGCTCTCTCTCGCCTTGAACTCCTGGACTCAAGCAATCCTTCTGTCTCAGCCTCCCGAGTAGCTGACTACAGGCAAATGCCACTATGCCAGGTAAATTTTTCATTTTTTTTTTGGTGGTAGAGATGGGGTCTCACTATTTACCCAGTCTTGTCTCTAACTCCTAGGCTCAAGTGATCCTCCTACCTCAGCTTCCCAAATTGCTGGGATTACAGGCATGAGTCATTGCGCCTGGCCTATTTTTTTTTTTAAACCAAAGTAATATATCAATATTAAAGAAGACTGTTGTACTATATTATAACACAGCAGTTCTAACTTAACAGTTCAAATTCAGTTGATGAATTTCTTTTAAGTACTTTTAAAATCTTTAGGCTCATTTGAATAGTAATCGTACATTTTCAATACTGGCATTAAAAGACTAGCATGTTTCCAATTGCCTTATAATCTTTAGAAACATTGTTTTTATTGACTCTCTACTTGTCAACAAAATTCAGGAAAACTATTTGACTAATTCAAAGGCTCAAGAAATTATTATCTAGTTTGTAGATCATTCAGAATTCTTAATGTTTGAAATTCCCCTGCTTGTACAATCTTCAATAGTAGTTTAGTAAGACAAAGATGATTAATTTAAATCAGTACAATTTCCTTCTCCCATATAGTCTAGTTGAATCAGCTCTATTAAAAGGAAGGTAAAACAGATTTGGGAAACTATGATTAAATTCTCAGACTCTTCCTGGCTCACAGTTATAGCCGGAAGTCTTCAAGTAATGGGAAGTGTCTGAGAAAGTTAGATACCAGAGGTCAAAGACATTAGGCGTTGGGGACAGAGGGTGGAGAGCGTATATCACTTTTTCCTGAAGAGTGAAACAGTGCTTGGAAATAGAAGTAGGAAGCTGCTGATCTCATTGTTTCTCAGAGGATGTTGACGTTATTGAGGCAACCGCCCAAGGTAGCCACACATGTCTTGAATAATCCAAAGAGGTTGTGCCTCAGTAGGGACACATTAACAGTCTGTGAAAGATTAGAGGAACCAAGGAAGGAAGTGATTTCCAGATGTAAGAGGAAGTCAACAGAAGCAAATATTCTGAAGGTGTCAAAGAAATGAAGAAAGAGAGCTTTTATCAGCTTTGGTAAGAAAACTGTCCTTTAAAAGCTTACAAGAGAACAATTTTAGTAAGATTATGAAAACAAAAAGTTCATATTATTAAGAAGGGAGGAAGTAGGTAAAAAGTTAATAGAAGCAGTGGATATAGATTATGTAAAATAAATTGCACCCTCAGTTTTTTTCATGTGTATACTAGAGATCATGCTTAACTTGCTGGGTTTTTAGAATTAAAAGACATATAACATTACTGCTAGTACTTGCCATATTGAAGATATTTAATCAGCTATTTTATACTATTTTCATAGCAATATAAATGGAAAAAGTCTCCAAATCTTTAATACACTTTTGATAAATCTAACTGACCAGAATGTTGTTAACTAGTTCCAAGAATTGCTTTTCATTTTCATTTTTACATTCAATAAGTGATTCATTTGAGACATTTCCTTTGGGTTTCACAGCAAATTGGTAAAGTAATGATTTTACATTTGGTTCTTTTCTTAATGTCTAATGGCAGTAAAATAACTTCTAGATTATTTCAGATGCACTGAAAACATAAATAGCAATAGTTTACCAGCTGCAAAATTGATGCTGAAGGTACTTAAATGGCACATAAAATGTTGAATGTCCATAATCACAAGCAGATTCAGTGTTGCCACTTTGCTGAAAACATGAGTTAATGTTTGAAAGTAAGTAGAACTGGAGAAGCATCTCTACTTTCAAGTAGCTTGTTAGACTGCAGTGTGGGAGCAATGGATAAGCACCTGTGCTATATGACTTATATCAGGGTGGAACCCTTGCATCTGCCCAGTAAACCCAATACATGTGAATTTTAAGTTAATTTCACTTGCCTATGAGGTGCACGATCAACCTCTAGATGGCACTTCGGCATTCTTGATAATTCTACTAGTGGTTTGTTTTTTTCCAAGAATACACTTGTGGTTGACAATATATATATATATATATATATATATATATACCATTTTTCTCATGTGAATTAATGGTTTATAGCCAAAATACACATATTTCAAGTATATACCAGATCTTGGAATATCATTTAGTGTATTTTTTTTATCCCCAGGACACAAATTTAGACTTAATGGAAAAATTATTAAATTTTAACACTTGCTGTTCCACTTCCTAGAAGGTTTCTATTCTCTTTCAGTCAACTAGACAACAAATAGAACATATTCTGAGTGTTTTCTTTGGTTAGAAAACGTCTGTCAGCATCTTTCTGTTTACATGTCCATAGTGTCACTGGAGAGTGCTGTGTTTGTCATCAAGCCTGCTGCACTTTGTAGCTTTGCTTTCATTTAGTTAATGAAGTATTTAGATTATGCATATAAGCTGTTTCTATCAATTTCATTATGGCATCCATACTGCGAAATTTATCTCTGCCTCTTCTCTGGTTCATCTTTCAAATGAAACCAGTAGTGCCTCTCTTATCTTATAATGCTAAGATGCTGTCATTCGGTGGAAACGAATGGGTGGAAATCCATTATACAGAGTCTTTGTTCTCTTCCATCCCTCCCATTTTCCTCCCTCAAATACAAGTATGATTTAAAGTGGAGGAAATTGGCTAGTATAGAAACTGTATAGAAGCTGTTTGGACAAATTTGCTTGTTTAACAAACTGCCTTTTCTTGTACGAAAATCTCTTTACTTTTTTGCTTGTCTTTTCTCTGGATCCTATCACTTCTCACTGCCCAGGGACATGGCAACACAATCTATCTCTTTTCTCTATCATCTGTCTTTAGCTTCTGCCCTTTTATTAGTTCTTGGTCAATAGCATTCTCCAACCTTTCTTATCCTAAACAACAACAAAATCAAGTTCTTCCTAAGCCTGTCTTTTCTTCCATTATGGTTTTATCTTCTTTTTTTCTAACAAAACCTTGGTTCTCATAAAATATAGTGTACTTGATGTCTCAAGTCCTTCACTTTCCATTAGTTTTCAGCCTGTAAGGAGGGAAGGTACTAGAATGACGAAAGCTTATTTTAAAAAAACACATTTCCTCTGAGAAAGAGGCACTTCAATTTTGAAAAAATGTCGTCTACCTGATTGTGAGACTTACTATCACCGTGCAACGTCTCATGGCTAACACAGTTCTCCCAATGACTTCTTACTAAATGGCTCCCAATTGACAACTCAAACAACCACTTTTCAGGCTTACCTTAATTGAGTTCCTAGAAGCCTTGAACTTGTCAACTATGCTTTCTTTGCAAGTCTTTCTCAGCCTTTGAACTTGTTGACCATGCTTTCTTTGCAAGCCTTTGGACTTGTCAACCATGTTTTCTTAGCAAAACTTTCTCAGCCTTTGGACTTGTAGCCCATGCTCTCTTTGCACGGCTATCTCTCTGTCTTCCTTTGTACCACTTCCTTCTTCTCCCTCTGTTCCTTGTACGCTCTATTCCCTCTATGCCTCCAGTCATGCTTCTGTCTCTCTGTGTTGTCACTGAAGGATATTGTTTAGTCCTACATTTTCAGCTCACTTATATACCCATGAAGTCTTAAGTATGTCTCTCCGGGCAACATCTATTTCCTGAGTCCTTGACCAAGTATCTCTATCTGCTTTCTGAACCTGGTCACTTGGAAATCATCCAAATCCTGCTCAAATATCAAATTCTAAAGAATTTAAAGCTAAAGCTTAACTATTTTAATTATATATTTTACTTGCCTGTTCTTTCTACTATTCTATTCTATTGAACTCTATTGAAGCAGAAACTTGGTTGTTTTTCCTAATATTCACAGTACCTTATACTGTGCTGAGTGAAGGATCAAATATTAGAAACTAATATATTTCACAATTCCCTTGTCTGTGAACACAGTGTATATGAGCTCTTTATGAAATGGTCAAATTAGCACAATGGTTTTCAACAGAATTCTTAATTAACAGAAGTAACATATGAATGTTTTATGTGACAAATGATAAAAGAACAGTTCAATTGAATTCTCTGGACATATTCATGAGTTATAACTTAAAAATTTTTTTTACTCAATTAAAATATGAGAAATTATGTATTATTGTATTAATCTGAAGGAGAAAGTATTAGCTTCTCCTTTAAGTATCTATAAACTTGTTATGGAGGAAGAGAAGCAAGCTGACTGTAAACAATCATAGTCTGATGTGGGTCAATAAACTACAGCTGGTCCTGGTAAGTCAATGTGGCCCAAGGCTTGTTTTTGTATGACTAGCAAGTTAAGAATGGTTTTTAAACATTTTTAAAGGATTGTTGAAAGAAAAGAGGAGGAAGAGGAGGAGAAGCATCAGCAGGAATATAATTCACATGTGGTATATAAAATCAAACGTTTTCTGTTTGACTCTTTGCTGAAATAGTTTGCTAACTTCTGGTATAAAAAATTGTTTTTCTTATGAGTCAGGTGCTAAGGGAGAGAACAGATTATTTGGGTTGGCCAAGTTCAGCCATCTCCAATTAGAGTACCAATAAATGTATTTCAATCACAGCCCAAAACATAATAATTAATCTAAGATGAATACATATTTGCTTATCAGTTCCATGAAGTAATTAAATTAACACATTTTCTTGTTAGATATCTAATATACTCAAAATGCCTCAGTGTTTCTTATACCAGACAAACTTCACAAAAACATTGTGTTTTACTATTTAGTAGATATTGGGAAAATACGATTTTTAGTAGTGTCTGCAGGTATGTAACTTGTTTGTCGTAATTTAAAACATCAGAAGGTAGTTGATAAATGAACAAAGAAAAAATTTACCATAAAATTTGTTTTAAATTTTTACTAGTCATTTAGCGATTCAATTTATTCATTCTTAATTTTTACATTCACAGTGTATGTTTGCTATAAATAAAAAGATTAATTATTTTAATAAGCTAGAGATCAGGATTAAGTGAACCAAGATTCTTCTGATGTCCCAAGAAATGTAGAAGCACACACAATGCCACTGACACCATGTTATAGCAGCAAGCGCAGACTTTGTCCACACAGGATGACCTGGGAGAAGATGTGGAACAGATTTATGGTTACCGGCTTCTCTATTGCCTGAAGTCATTTGGTACCTGGGGAATTGCTCAGTCACTCTCATGACTGCATTTTTACTTTTCCCAGATTCACATTTTTCCTCTCTGTACTTATTGCTACTCAAAATACTAAATGAAGGCCAGGTGCGGTAACTCATGCCTGTAAGTCCAGCACTTTGGGAGGCAAAAGTGAGAGGATTGCCTGAGCCAGGGGTTCGAGACCTGCCTGGGCAACTTGGTGAGACCTCATTTCTACAATAAATCAAACAAAAAATTAGCTGGGCATGGTGACATATGCCTGTAGTTCTAACTACTTGGAAGGCTGAGGCAAAGGATCCCCTGAGCCCAGAGGGTCATGGCTGCAGTTGCCGTGCGCGTGCCACTGCACTTCAGCTTGGATGACAGAGTGAGACTCTGACTCAAAAAGACAAAAAATCAACCAAACAAACCAAACAAACAAAAAACCTAATTGATGTCTATGGCAGGATAAGAGGCTAAGGAAACATGTTATAACAGATTCAGTATTTTTGGCGTCTCCCCTTCCTACTCTATGGTTCCCCCACTCAGTTTGTCTCTGTCATTGTTATGTATTTGCAGAGTTTGCAGAGAGAGGAGTTTGAGGAGAGAGGAGGAAGGGATCTATCATTCTTCCTTTTCCTTTTGTGCCTGGGGACCATACAGCCTATAGGCAACATCCCCGCTTTGTGATTTGCTTAGATACGAATTTGCACATGAGAAATAAAATGACAGACAAGTTGCATGAACCTAAGTGTAAGCAATACACTAAAGACAAGCATTCACTTTTAGAATTATGACAAGGACATCAAAAATTGAAGTTTAAAACTGCATTAAAGATGAATGTAGAATTCAGGCTGGGTGTATTCAAGGTAAGTATGTTATGTACAGATCAACTGTAAATGCAACTCACCGAATTGAAATACTGACAAAATTGAGCCTGTTTGGTTGCTGAAAGTTTTGTTACATAGGAAGTACACAAAAAGATCCATTGTGAATTTATGAAAGAGAAATTGAGAAATGTAAATCGAGGGCATGGTAATTTCACTAGGAGTAAGAGAAGAGAGAGTAGAATTTGAGTTTAAATATGACATGTGTATTGGCTATATCGAATTTCAGAGGCAAAAAGAAACCCTCATCACCAGCTTCTAGATTACAGGCAGAACTTTGTGGAATAGATTTATTTGCCTCGATCAGAAATAAGCATTTTATCATAGTAAAGGATTACATAGGATATTTGATATAATACAACGTCCCACCATGAACTGCATTGCAATTGGGTACCCTAGAACTCTTCAGAAAAGATGGTTTACACTTAACTGTCAACTACATATACAATAAAAATTGAAATTCCTCTTTTTGTTGAAATTAAATGTAGTCTGAGTGACTATAAGTTTCAACGTACTGCCTGGTAAAAATTTTCAGTACTTTGAGTGTGAAATAAAGTAATTTATAGGGCTTTAGTAAACAAAATTCCTTTCCAAGGTTGACGGGAAGGTTACAAAAATCCTAAAAGGGCTTTGAAAATCACTTACTCAAATTGAAAATTCATAAAAGCTGAGACCAGATCAAATTAAATAGGTCCAACTCAACTCAGCATTATAAAAGATTTTCCAAAATCCTTCTCAAGTGAAATACACAGACAACAACTTCCTTTGTATACAGAATCACTGAGGTGCCTCTGGAAGTCAGTTGCTGTGAAGTGCAAAGCTAAATCTCCCAATCCATACATACATTATTTGAAAATTATGGATAGGATGGCCAAGTGAGGCAAAGAGTAATAAAAAATACGTTATAGGAAAAAAATGTAGAAAATGAACAACGGAACTTCAGTTATTTTAGTTATTGGAAAATATCAATTTATAAGTATCTCTAAATAATGATAGTCAGGGAAAGGCTTATTAATTTATTTTGTTAAACATATATACCTTATATAATACATTCTCTATTCAAAATAATTGAATTTTATTGTGTTTTACACTGAAACTGTTTTTAGAAAAAAGAAAATCTAAGAATTGGCAAAGGTGGGGAAGGAATGGTGGTACTGGATGAGACTACAGGAAGGGCAATAAAAGAAATATTTATGACAAAAATCTCATTACATAATCACTAAATCAGAGAGAATTAGTGCTGAAAATTTTCCAAGAAATGTCAGTTAGTCCACCTTCTCTGTCTTTAAGAAAACTGAGTTGACATAATCATCTCATATTCCTTTTAAAGGCTAGCAGATAAAAGGACTTTCTAAGTTTACGTTCAGGGCTTCATAGACCCCTCTGTCAGCAGCTCCTTCCAGGTATCCGACTTAAATCCCATAAGCTTTAATTTAAGTACATTTGTTCCTGTTTGAACATAGAGAAAATAACTTTTTATAATGATCTATAATAGAGAAATTTAATACAATTCCAAAGAAGAATGAATGACAAGTAATATTCACACACTTGAACTATCTTTCCCTTATATTCATCTATATAAGTTTTTGTTGTTGTTTTTGTTCAATCTTTGACTCTTTTTGTAAAAGTACCATTAAACTATGGAGTTCATCATTTTTTCCCCAAAGGCATAGTTTTAAAGATTGGAATAAAGATTTCTAAGAGTGGTAGCATCATTGTAAAGAAAACAATTACACACTTTTCAACATAGTGTAGACATTAATATGCTCTTCTTAAACGGATTATAAATCGGGCCATGTTAGAGTCACTGTGCCAAACTGTTATTGTAGTCTTCCTTCTTTTCTTCCTTCTTATGTCTTTTTCCTTGTAAGATGGTATCATTTTGTTTTTATTCCTAATTGTTATCTGAACCATTTAATCTTTATGATAAAAAAACAAAATTCAGTACCATATTTATCATGCTATTTATGATTGCATGGGACAAATAATTTTAATTCTGCTTTCATCACTCGAATTTTATGGAAAGAGAACTTAGATTCAACCCTAAAAATTGCACTACTTTGCAGAAATGTAACATTTATTACTGATTCTATTTATTTACTTAGTTATTTCAGCGAAGTTTTAAACAGCTTGATTTTATCTTTTGCATTTGAAAACTTAAGGTCATTAAAACATCAGGGATTGGAATTTTAAACAGGAACTAAGAGGTTTATAAATCTTATCTTTTGAAACTGATTAGGTTGATTTCTTGTGTTTTGATGTAAAGAACTACGCTATAACTTTCCTGAAGTAGATAGAATTTGGACTATTTTCCCATGAAATTATATATTAAAGAAGACTGGACACAAAATTTCCTTAAGAGGATTATAATATTTATGTACACATTTGGCTATTTTTACTTGGTCTTTTTAGGATTCTTATTTTTTTTAATACTAATTTAAACTTTATAGAAGTTTTGAAGAAATGAGGCTTCTAGTGTATCTTTTGCTTAACATGCTTTTCACACTTAGAAAAATGATATTCTATTTTATTCTCAGAATTATATTCTGGTACTTTGCAATTTTGAAAAAAGCTATAAATAAGTAAAAAATCAAGATAACTTGGAGTCTATTTTGAAGGAACATGGGCTGAAGGGAATTTTAACATATGTTTTCTTGTATTTGAAAGCATGCTAGATTACTACTGATAAGCAGCTGTCATTGAATTCTTGATAAGGATGGAAAAATACTTATTGACTGCTGAAGTTACATAAGGCATATCTTTAAAGGCTTCTTTAATATATAAGATTTAAGATATAAAAATGGGAAATGTTGACATTTGTCTCGACAGAAATTTATACAGAAACTGAAAAAAAGAAGCATTGTTATTATAGAAGAAAGTCATTCCCATTATGGAATAATCACTAAACTATTTGTGAAGCCATCACTTGCCCCCAGTCCTTACATCTGACTGTTGGGATTGACTGAAACGTGCCACGTGATTTTATTCCCCATGCATTGTCTCTCACCATAATTTCAGACCTTCCCAACCCACACAATTTACTTTAAGCCCTTTTAAGTCCATTAAGTTCATATACAATTGTGGGCATAGTTTGAAGACTTTCCCAAGGAGGCTATTCCACTTTCATCTGAATTCAAGATGTGGCTAGAGGCTTGGAGGAGGAGGAGGTGAATTTTTCTAATCCCACATTGCCAAGGTGCTATCTACTCATAGCATCAAGCTGTTCACCAATACAGCTTCTCTTTACTTCACACATGTGAGAAGACAATAATCACATGTGACTTGACCTGGTTAAGAAACAAATATAAATAGAAAATGCAGCACAGCTCTTCTAAGATGGAAACATTTACGAAGTGGCAAGTAGAACTCCAAGTTTCTTCTCTCCTGGGTTTGACCTAGCTGGAAACCAGATGGTTTTAAAACTTTTCAGTAGTTTTAATAGGAGGATGTACAGATGTTCTGTGGCTAAATGCCTGGCACCATTTTTATTCTAGTCTTCATCCAACCTGCTAATTACCAGGATGGCTCATTTTTTTTCCTGGTAGAGTAAGAGCATCCATTCGAGGTTTGAACTTTCTCTAAATACTAATATTAGAATTATTATTTTTCCACATGCATGATTGTAAAGTCTTAACCACCATACTTCCCATGATAGAAAGTATTTTCAGTGGTTTTGTTCACCATAAACCTTAGGGGGACCGCTTTGAGCTCTCTGGCTTACATGGCAGGAAATATTTGATTCAGTTTCCTGACAAACTGGATGAGATTTCTCTTATAATGAGCATTCACACTGCCAATGAACATGCCATATGTTTAGACACATGGTTTTACTTTTATGATCTTTAAAACTTAATTTATTTTATGTAGCCCATGGCTGAGATAATCATTTATAGGTTTCTGGGTATGAGGATTGGTGTCAGGTTTGAAAGTGCTCTATGCTTTGGGCAGGAATGAAAGTATTGCTTCTCTGTGAGGCATGCATTCAGAGAAGCATATATTATTATCAATAGGAAACTTCTCAGCAAGCTCATTTGTTATTAGTACTGGTGGTGGGGTAAAATATTATATAGGGTAGATGTAAGGGAAATGTTACCCACATATTGATCTAGAGAGATGGCGATATAGATTATATTATAGGTAGCCATCCTGTGCATTATTGCCTCATGTCACTTTAAAAATGCATATTGTAGATTGAGTTTTAAAAAAGATCATTATTCCCTTATTTTAAGTCTGCTCATGTCTATATCAGAGTACTATCAAGACAAATGAATGAACTAAAGAAGCTATGGAAAAATGATTAAAATGAATTAGCATTCAACTTCTATTCATGACTGCTATTTTTAAAACAAAGAAATAAAGCATTTTAGTTTTTCATGTTTTGAATGTTTTAAGTTACAGAACATTAAATACACATTCGTTTTACTAATTTTTTATTTCTATAAACACTTATAATCAACAGTAAGAGAGTTTTTAATACCTTGACAAAAATGTTAAAGGTCATAGAACAATTGTAATTTTTCCTATTGATTATCATTTTAAAAAAAGCTTTAGTGAGGTATAATTGATATATAAAGGGTTGCACATGTCTAATGTGTACATTGTATGAGTTTGGACATACGCAATACACCCATGTTACCGTTACCACCAGCAAGCTAATAGAAAAATCCAACATCTCCCAAAGGTTCCCTGTGTCTCGTGTGTGTGTGTGTGTGTGTGTGTGTGTGTGTTGGGGTCTTACTCTGTTACCCAGGCTGGAGTGCAGTGGCATGATCACAGTGTAGCCTCGACCTTCCAGGCTCAAGTGATCCTTCCACCTCAACTCCCTGAGTAGCTGGAAATACAGGTGCCCACCACCATGCCTGGCTATTTTTTTTTTCATTTTTCATAGAGACAGGGCCTTGCTATGTTGCCCAGGCTTGTCTTGAACTCCTGGGCTCTTGCCTCTGCCTCCCAAAGTGTTGGGATTACAGGTGGGAGCCACTGCGTCCAGCCTGTTTGTGTCTTAATAAAAACACTTGACATGAGATCTACCCTCTAAACAAAATCTGAAGTGCACAATACTGTATTGTTAACCGTAGACATTATGTGGTAAAGCAGATCTCTAGAACATATTCATCTAGCATAACTGAAATTTTATATGCATTGAACAACTTCTCATTTCCCCTACCTCCAACACCTTGGAAACCACTGTTACTTTGTTGCTATGATGTTGACTTATAGATAACTCATAAAAAAGGAATCATGTGGTATTTGTCCTTCTGTGGCTGGCCTATTTCACTTGGTATGATATCCTACAGATTCATGATTGCTTTTTGGACAAGGATCATGTAAAACTCCACTCGGGTGTCTTGAGGATAAAGTTTCTTATCTCTGAATATCATATAAATGAAAACAATTCTTAATATCAAAAGATCAGAGTAAGCATAAACTCATTTTACTAGTTTTTGGTTCTAAAGCAATAGATATACGAGACTTTTGCTAGACAATGTGCTGGAGATGAAACATTGAGTAACACATACTCCCTGCTTTAAGACTCCGATGGATATTTGGTTTGACAAGGACCAACAGATGGCTAAAATATTCTACTGAGGTCAGTAATGCATCATGAAAAAAAATACAACCTTATGATATTTGATGTTTATTGTGTGTATTGGAGTGCTTTAAAAATTTAGCTACAATAAACTCTTACTGGGTGATATGATTAAAGGTTTTAAACCTGGCGATGTGGGAGAACCAGAAGTTGGGGGTAGAATTTTGCATGTCTAATTACCCCATGGGAACTTACTTTTTTTAGTTTCACAAAATAAGATAGGGGTCCAAAATTGCATAAATTCGATCTAATTTCCAATAGGCCCCATTAACCAGCCTCATTCTGATCTTAAAATATTTGGCTAAATTGAACATGCAAGTAAGACTCCTTCCATCACTGCAAGGCTGCACAATAATCTTGCAAATCATTATTAAGCATTTTATTCTTATTAACTCAACAGGCATGATCTGATTGGCCATACAAGAGTATGGTTATTTCAGTTCAAAAAGGACAGTTCTCTCCTTCAAGTAAAGTGTAGAGCAATTGACTGGATATCCCAAACCAATGATACTGCACTGGTCTAATCTTGAATATTCAAACTAACATTTACCAAGGAATAGGAAGGGTTTAGGAACAGTTTTTATTCTCATTGCATTTTTAAAAATCATTTCATGGAAACGTCCACGAGGAAAAAAAAATCTATTGTTTTTTAAGTCTCTGCCCCTGTGCTCAACACTGAGTTATAGGCTGACTGCAGTTATACACAGTCTTATTTGTTTCTCATGGAAAGCTGCTTGTTAGGGGTAATGCAATAGTTAGAGCTCATAGGGACAGTCCCTTAATATCCCTTAAAATAGTTAAGTTTTCAAAAGGGCAAAAAGATATGTTCTCTTCTCACTTCTTGAAAATGCATTTCTTAGTGATCTGATACCGCTTTTTGATTAGTAGACACATAAATGTCAATTATAACTTTATCATCTTGAATTTGATTTGTTCAGAAACAATCTATCCTGCTACTTAATGTTTTTTTCCAAGAAAAGCACTCAGCTGATTTTAAAACATAGCCAATTACCTTTGATAGACTTTCTCCTGCTTTTAGCAGGTTTATAAAAGACAAAACTGTAAAATAAATTACCTCATTTGGTTACTTTGGTGTTCTTTCATAAGCAGTTTATCTAGAAGTTATTTTGCTCAAAAGCAGGCATTCTATGGATAGACTACTGAGAGCTTATTTTGCCTGAGGTAGTTCTATGTTTATAATTACCTCATTTTTTCCAAAAGAATTTACTTTATGTTTTATGGAATAGGATCTTGAATACTTGGCCTCTCATCTATGTATGAATTGGGCTGTATTTAATATCCTTTTCTTTAGGAGCTACTTGTCATCATTACTACAGAATAAGAATAGGATGGCCTTATATTTTTACATAACTATCTTTATTAGACACCTCAACTTCTACAAAATAATTTTACTTCACAATCTTGTTTGGTAGAAAAGATACTTATGCTCACAAGACCACAAGGAATGGTTATCCTCTAGGTTTCTTTGCCAGGAGTAGAATCAAATTTTGATGTTCATTCTTCAAAATATCATCTGAAGAAAGGAATATTCAAGGAGGATCGCTTAAAAGCCAAGCAGCCCCTCACCTTTTACAGATAATATAAAGTACTGTCCTAGAAGCCAAATAGCAGAAAGCAGGTCATCTAGATCATTAACACCCTTTGCAGAATTGCTTCTTCTGAATTGCTTTTCTGAATGGGACTCTGGTATGATGCCATCAGCCTGAGCTGAGAATTGAAGTTGTCATTATACTTATTATATGGCTATTGTGAAGAACACTGTTGATTTCATCATACAATGGACATTATATCAGAAGCCCTAAAATAAATTACTGTCTAATCTTACCACCAAGATGAATTGTTCATCTTCTGAGCAATTTTTAAAACTGATTTTAAATTGTGAATGATATAACTAATAATTATATTTTCTCAGAAGGGATTGATTTTTTTTTCTCCCCAAATATTTGTTTGGCACTTACTATGAGCAAAGTGCAATGAAGAGCTGTGGCATTTTTCTTTTCTTTTTTTTTTCAATTTTTTTTCTTTTCCTTTCCTTTTCCTTCTTCTTTTTTTTTTTTCCAAACCCTTGTGTCAAGGGCTGACTTTCAATAGATTGCATTGAGGTAGCTGCACTGCGCTGTACAAAATCCCAAGATAATTTACAAATAGTTTAGCACTAGGTATCCCATCTGGAGTTTTTCGGTGGGAATAACTGTGTTAATAGTAACTAGTATTTGTTAGGTCCTTCCTAAGCAATAACAATGTTCTAAGCAAGTGCTATGGTCTGAATATCTCCCCAGATTCATGTATTGAAGCATAAACACCAACGTGATAGTACTAGGAGATGGGGCCTTTAGGGTTTGATTAAGTTATGAGAGAGATGCCTTCATGAGTGGGCCTTGTGGCCTTATAAAAGGATTTGTGGGAGTGAATTTGCCTCTTTTATCCCTTCTGCCATGTGAGTATTTGTCCTTTCTGGAAGATGCAGCAACAAGGCATTTTCTTGTAAAGTCTGCCTCAAATTTCTGCTCCCTACACTTCTGTGCAGTGCTCCTCAGCCAACCCAGCTGTAGCCCAGGTCTGAGCTCTAGAGGACATACATCGTAAACCTTGGCAGTGTCCATGTGATGCTAATTCTGCAGGTATGCAGAGTGCACAAGCTGTGGAGGCATGGCTACCTCCACCCAGATTTCAAATGATAACCCAGATAACCTTGGGGCCCAGGTAGAGAACTGCCAGGGGATGGGCCATTATAGAGAGCCTCCACTAGGTCAATGCTCAATGGAACCAGGGGGGCAGGCTCACCATCAAGACACCAGATCTTTAGATACCAGAACACCAGCTTGTAATGTAGCATAACAGCAACCTGGGAGAGCCACAGGTACCTGACTCCAATCTCTGAGAGTAGCTTTGTGGGCTGCATCCAGCAAATCTGTTGTAGGAACCCCCTCCTCAGGGCCTTGGGGTGGCCAAACCCTTCCCCAATGTGTATGGAAGGCCAACCATGGAAGATTATTTTTAAGTGTCAAGATTTGATATTGTTTGACTTGTGTTTTGGACTTCTTGGGACTTAACTCTTTTTTCTTGCCTATTTATCCTTTTTTGGAATGAGAATGTCTATCCTATGCCTGTCCTAACATTGTATTTTGAAAGCACATAACTTGTTTGATTTCACAGGCTCACAGCTAGGAGGGAATTAAACTCAGATGAACTGTACCTTGGATCTCACCCATATCTGATTTAGATGTGATTCTGAACTTGAGACTTTTGAGTTGATGCTGGAAAAAGTTACTTTTGGTGCTACTGGGATGGAATGGATGCATTTTGAATGTGGGAAAGACTTGTATTTTGGGAACTGGGGATGAAATTTATGTGTTGAAACTTAACTGCCAATGTGACAATATTATGAGGTGAGAACTTTAGAAAGTAATTAGGCCATGAGAGATTTGCCCTCATGGATAGGGTTAGTCCTTTATAAAAGGACCGGAAAGAACTAGGTAGGCCCTCTTTTTGCCCTCTCATTCCTTTTGCCATGTGAGAATGTAGCATTCATCTCCTCCAGGAGACACAGCAACGAGGTGTTATCTCAGAAACAGAAAATAGCCCTCACCAGACACTGAACCTGCCATGACTTAATCTTGAACTTCCTAGTCTCCAGAACTATGAGAAATAAATTTCTATTG
Source organism: Tarsius wallacei (assembly GCA_963574415.1). NCBI lineage: Eukaryota > Metazoa > Chordata > Mammalia > Primates > Tarsiidae > Tarsius > Tarsius wallacei. The sequence goes on from CAUYQG010087005.1 coordinate 27,828, forward strand.
TTTATAAATTCACAATCTATAGTATAAGATACATGGGTAACATATTCTCTTAACTCGTATTATCTCTATTTTACAGATGAGAAAACCAAGATACTAAGAGACTCCAAGAGACTTAAGAAACTTGTCCAAAGAGACAGAAAGCTAGTAGGTATAAAAGCTATCATTCAAGTTCAGACAGTCTAGTGTGACCACTGCATTTTGTTGCCTCCCAAGCAAATGATACTTGTTTGGCATCTAATTATATCTCCTCATCTCTTCTCGTCTCATCATCTCATTTCACCTATAAAATTTGGAACTATGTGCAGAAGCTTTATACATTAATTATTAAATGCCACTTTCCATTTTAGAGCACATATGAGGCAATTAGTAAATATCAATTTATCTAGAGTATGTTAAGGCACAGTGCAGAAGGTATTCAGATTCTACATCTAAGAGTTTTAAAAGTAAGAGTTATGTTATTATGAACATGTGTATCTAAAACCAAGTGTAATGTTTTCACAGTTAAATGGAGACTGAGGATAGGTTAGAATCTACTGACTGCTTTAGGAAATAGATAGAAAATAAATAGAAAATAACTGCTATCACAACCAGTTATTCAAAGGGAATATTTCTTGATTGATATAATGTTATTTGTGAAAGGATTTCTTCTATATTTGAGATAGATAAAAATGAAGAGTACCTTACCCATAATAAGTGCTCAAAGTGTTTTGGTTAACTAAAGAAAAGAGGACAATAAGTAAGGAGATGAGTTGTGTGTGTGTGGTGTGTGTGTGTGTGTGAAACATATGTTCTTGCTACAGTGAAGTTCATCTCCTTTATTTTGATCCTTTTTATTTCAGATAGTTTAGTGTTGAATGTACTCATTCCATATATCCCATAAGACTTTGGTTACTTGGAAATTGTACACATTGTACAGTTCTACAACTCTTCATAAATGTTGTGATGAATTTAGTTTTTCAAGAACAAATACAAAAAGATTGTTGTTTTATTTTTCCCACTTTTAGAGTTTTAAAAGGTTGAGTCAGAGACTTAGAGAACTGAAGAAATTTGATATATAAACTTCTACAAATTTTAAGCCTGAATCCATATGAAAAACAAAAGCTAACCAGTAGCAGCAGGCTAGCAGCTGATCAGTGCTCAACTGAAATGTATCAGAAGTTGAGTACTCCCACATTAGGGCTTTTTAGAGGAAGCGTTTGACTAATTTAAATATGTTCAAAGCTGAGAGCTGGCTGAGTTCTTATGCAATCCGGATCTTTATTCAGTGTGTTTCTGTGAGAAGTCCTTCCTGGATAATATGGAACAATCAGAGTGGGAAGGAGTTTTGCTCCCTGGAATATTTCCAAAAGGTAATTTCAGAAGGACAAATACAACTCTATTATTCTCCCACAGAGCTCAATCTTATGAATCTCTGAACTTAGAAAATCAATGATAGGCTTTCTTTTATTTCTATGCACTTGTCAAGGAAAAAGAAAAAAAAAACTTTTCTGAGAATATCTTAATATATAATTAATTTCATTCAACCAGTATTTTCTGAGTATGCTGTCTGTGTTAAGTACTTTTCTAGAATCTTGAGATACATTGATGACAAGAACAGATGAAGACCCTTCCCTCACACTGCTTACTTATCATATAAACTAAGCTAACAATTTGTGGTAATGTGACTGTGTACTAGACTGAAGGGTATTATAAAGAATGTGTTTTTTAGCAAAATAATTTCATAAAGAAAATTCGCAAAATGATGTCTAACTTTATAAGAATAAAACAACGTGAACTGATATTTAAGTTCTTTTTTCCTACTAATAGTGGGGAATAGTAATTCAATTTCCAAATGTAGCTCTTGACTTCTGTTTCCACATTATAAACTTCAAGTTTCTGAAAATATCTGTAATTCTCTGTGTCACAGTCTCTCTGGGTCTGTCCTTTTGTCCTCTTCCTGGCACTCAGTTAATATACATATAACTCTCTTTACATATCTCTCTTTAATCGTTGTCATTTTTCAATACTCATCTTAGACATCAGTTCTTCCAGAAAACCTTCCCAATCCTCAGTATACTTCTTTACGCAACAGTTTACTTGACATTCTTCTAATAGAGTGAGGGACCAAATTCAACTTTGTATTATCGGTATGAAACACAACACCTGGCACATGATCATGCTCAGCAGATATGGTTTGAAGATTGACTTTAACTGATAGAACAATTGACATCTGATATTTGGATCCCTTTATATAGTTTGAATTCTGCCCATCTTCTTAACTTTATTTCTTTATTAGGCCCACATGTAACACATTGATTCATCCCAGCCACACTCATCTATGTATAATTATTTCAAGATGGCTTTTGTTTCTTTGTCCATGCCATTCCCAAAGCATATCCAATAAGATTCTACCCAAATGCCAAATCTCAAACTCAATATTTTCCCTATTCCATTAAGTCTTCTTAGATTCTTTGCATTTATGCAGTACTTAGTGATGGCTTACACATAGCATATTAAAATAAATGCTAAATAAAATGAAAATAAGACTACTTGATTATTTACATATACCTTCATAGGAAGGCCATTAGGACTACCTGTAAAGCCTTTATTTGCAAATACTTTAGTAGTGTTGTTTACTTTGTAAACACTATACAAGGGATTTTTTAAAAATTTTGCTTATTGTAGAGGATTTAAGTTATTATTTAGGTTATTATTGAAACTAGTAATGAGAACTGAGAGATACATGCTAATTTTTTATCTCACTCATATTATACCTTATTGTGAAGGGCTATAGGGTCAACATAGTTTCAAATGATGCCTAAGATATAATTGGTGAGATAGTATGTTTTAAAATAAAATGGATATCACTTCATTTGTATAATATTAGTGAACTTGTCTCATAATTTAAATTGATCATACAGAAAATTTCACTATATAACAATTTTAGGAATAAGTGACAGTTGATAATGGATTTTTAATCTGGTTGAGGGATTTTTAAATCCTTAGCTGGGAGATCCTTAATAATTTTGTACTATGACTTTAAATGTTTATATGTTATTCTAAGACTAATAACAATGATTTGATTTGGACTAATCTTGATACTTCAAAGCAAACAGTACTAGGTATTAGATATATTGAACACTGTGAATAATCAACTTGTCTCTAAACTGGATATTATATGAGCATCTCTGCTGGAGTAATACAGGTGACCATTCCATATATTTACACAACACAAGAGTTCCCAGGCATGTAGCTTGCAAGAAATTTAGTGATGCAACTAAAATTAGCTTAGATAAAAATAAAAATTATTAAATGTATCAAATTGAAGGAAGAGCTGAGAAATCAACCTTAGGGAAAGTGGGTGTCAAAATATATCTGAGGACCTCAGGGACTAGAATCAGTATCTTCCCTTTATCTCTTTTTCTTTCCATGGTGACTTTGATACCTCTAGACATTAAGCTACACAAAATAGAATTTTGTCAGCTGGTAGTTCCTGAGCTCAATTCTCATGGCTTTACGATGGAGTGATCCCCATGGGATTGTTTCCAAATACAAACCTCACACAAACAAAACAAACACAACAAAATCAAAACAAAACAAACCCTCAAAATACAACTCTAAGTGGCTCAGCTCAGGGAAGTATTCACTTACTGGACAAATCCTGTAGGCTTGGAGACAGTGTAATTATGAATAGGTCAGCATAAGACATGCAGGAACTCCATGGCTGTGGATATTTGTGATGTCTGGAGCCACATAACAGGACTAGAAGAGAAGGAGCCATTTACCAAAAGAGGGTGTTTATTTCTCCAAAAACTAAGGGGATTACTTGGAAGAAAAAATATGTTATGTGCCATTATATGTGGAGAGGTGGCAAACCTGCATTTCTGCGTGAACTCTTTCCATAAGGTAGTGAGTATTTGGTGGAGGGTAGAAAAGTAGCAGATATATCACCCGAGAAAAAGACCTGGCATGAGCTAGGGGTCAGCAAAATGGATCAGAATTAGTCCTCCATCTTCTGCAGGGTTGAAACATTGAGTAAAAAATCCAGTTATATGTACTGACAAGATGGGGTATTTATAATGATGCTGTAGGCTATGAATCGTTGATAGAGGCATATTAGATGTCAGGATCTCTCAGTTTTATCCCCGCCATGTCTGATATCTGGGTGACTGACATCAGGACCTCACCACCTTGTGGTCAGATGATGATGACAGACATTTTTCCTGACCAGGATCAGCTCTGGTGGATTTCCTTTGTAATTTCATCTTCATGAGGCTGGGTAACACATTCATTCTTATTCTTCTCCTAAGGTATAAGCTAGCTACCTAACTTTAAGAGATCAAGGTAAACAATAAATAAATTGGTGGCTACTAAAATAACAGGGGTTCTTTGCTACTTGCATATGGCAAAGATTTGAGAGAGGGACCTGCATTTAGTATGAGCAAAAAACAGAAAAAGGCAATGACTAGATGAAGGATGAAGACTAGAGACTAGAGGATAATAATAATTCATAGAAGACATATTTTAAGGAAAAAGACCTTTTCTTGTGGGTAGAAGAGTAGAAAGGTGATAGAGAAGAGTGGAAAGATTAATTTCTGAAGAATATCTTTATTCTAAAATTATTTAATCATCTATACATACTCAAGAACATGCATTAAAATGATATTAAAAATCATTCACATTGCTTTCCTATCTAGATCCTCAACTTTGCCATTTATGGATTTCCAGATTATTGGGATGTATTGGGACAGTTGAAGAGCCAGAAAACTACTCAGGTAACTTTAGGGCCACACATGTGTAGTCTTGATTTTAAAGTTACTTTCAGTACTTTCAGAAGAGTCAGTGAAAAAGGATTTTCAAAATAGAAAAAAATATTAGCTGTTTTCCAGCTTTCACCTAAGGCTGATGTGTCCCTCATGTATATACTTACAGTTAATGAAATACGTATTTGCAAGACACCACATTAATAAGCAAGAGTGATTGGAAAAAGTGTCACCTGTATTTTGTTAATTTGCTGCAGGCTTATTCTCCCTATAGCTGGCACATATTTTTAATCTTTTTATTTGGCAGGATAGAAGTATCTGTGATAGGGAATCCAGTAGCACAGTTCTTTTTCTTCATAAGGGAAAGGATGCTGAAAATCTGAGTAATTACAGTCCCATCTCAATTTTACTCACAGCAGTTAAATTATTTAAATGTCTCTTCTGCAGTCAAAATGAATATTTTTTAGTTTACAGATATTTTATTACTATTAGAGCAATTTTGTTTCCATTATCTTAGCTTCACAATTGTGTTATTAAAAATGAGAAATAACCCTCACAAAATAAGTCTAAATTAGGATGCTGGGGTCAAATTGTATTTATTGATTTGCCCAGATTCTTTGAGTAGGAAGACTACAATATATTTGAATAGCTAAGTTAATTTCTCTCATACAGGCATACCTCAGAGACATTTTAGACTCAGTTTCAGCCACCACAATAAAATGACTACTGCAATAAAGACAGTCACATGAATTCTTTGGTTTCCCAGTGCATATAAAAATTATGTTTACACTACATAGTAGTTTATTAAATGTGCAATTGCATTATGTCTAAAAATGTACATACCTTAATTAAAAATGTTTTATTGCTAAAAATGCTAATATGCATTTGAGCCTTCAGCAAGTCACAGAGATATAATATTTTTGCTGGTGGAGGGGTCTGCCTCGATGCTGGTGGCTGCTGACTGAGCAGGTGATTGCTGCTGAAAGTTGAGGTGACTGTGGCAATTAAAAAAATAAGACCACTGTGAAGTTTGCTGCATCAATTGACTCTTCCCTTCATGGGAGATTTCTCTGTGGCATGGTATGCTATTTGATAGCATTTTACTCACAGTAGACCTTTTTTTTCAAAATTAGTCAGTTATCTCAAATCCTACTGCTGCTTTATCAATTGAGTTTATGTAATATTCTAAATCTTTTGTTGTCATCTTCACAATATTCATAGCATCTTCACTGGGAGTAGATGTCATCTCAGGAAAGCACTTTTTTGTTCATTAATAAGAAACAACTCCTCATGCATTCAAATTTTACCATGGGATTGCAGCATTTCAGTCCATCTTCAGTCTCCACTTTACTTTCAGTTCTCTTGCTATTTACACCACATCTACAATTACTTCTCTCACTGAAGTCTTGAACTCCTCAATGTCACTGATGAAAGTTGAAGTCAACACCTTATAAACTCCTGTTAATGCTGATACTTTGACCTTTTCCCATAAATTGAACATGATCTTAATAGCATCTAGAATTATGAATCCGTTCCAGAAGGTTTTCAATTGATTTTGCCCAGATTGACCAGAGGAATTACAATCTATGACAGTGATAGCCTTATACAATGTATTTCTTAAATAATAAGACTTGAAAGTCAAAATTACTTCTTGATTCATGAGCTGCAGAATGGATGTTGTGTTAACAGACATGAAAACAACACTAGTCTTTTTATATCTCCATCAGAGCTCTTGGATGACTAGGTACACTGTCAGTGAGCAGTAATATTTTGAAAGGAATCTTTTTTGCTGAGCTGTAGGTCTCAAAAGTGGGCTTAAAATATCCAGTAAACAATTCTGTAAACAAATGTGCTGTCATCCAGGCTTTGTTGTTCCATGTATTAAGCATAACAGCATAAATTCAGCATAATTCTTAAGAACTCTAGGCTTTTTGAAAAAGTAAAGGATCATTGGCTTCGATTTAAAGTCTGCAACTGCATAAGTGCTTCAAAATAGAGCCAGCCAGCCCTTTGAAGTTTTGAAGCCAGGCACTGACTTCTCTCTAGCTATGAAAGTCCTAGATGTCATATTCTTTCAACATAAGATGATTTTGTCTACACTGAAAATTTGCTGTATCACATGTTCTCACTCATAAGTGGACCTTGAACAATTATTGTAATACTATAAGAAAAGCATTTGTAGTAGTAGAAAACTGCTAGGGAGTGGGGGTGGGATTGGCATTCCTGGGAATCTGCTGGGGGAGGTGGAAGGCACACCTCATCAACAAGGGTACCTGCATAATGAACATTTGCATACCTAACCCTGAATTGTATCCCACATCTTTAAAATAAAAAATTAATTAAAAAAAAAGAAAATTTGCTGTTTAGTGTAGTTATATTTGGTAATTATTTAGCTAGAGTTTCTGGAAGACTTGCTGCAACTTTCTATCAGTACATGCTGCTTTACCTTGCACTTTTACATTATGGAGATAACTTCTTTCTTCAACTTCATGAATCAATTTCTGCTAACTTCAAATTTTTCTTCTTCAGTTTCTTTACCTCTTTCAGCCTTCATAGAATTGAAGAGAGTTATAGCCTTGTTCTGGATTAGGCTTTGGAAAGGTTGTGGCTGGTTTGATTTTCTATGCAAATCACTAAAACTTTCTCCATATCAGCAATAAGGCTGTTTTGCTTTCCGATTATTTGTCTGTTCACTGAAGTAGGAGTTTTAATTCTTTCAGGAACCTTTTCTTTGCATTCACATCTTGACTCACTGGTACAAGAAGTCTAGCTTTCAGTCAGTTTTAGCTTTTGACATCCCTTCTTCACTAGGCTTAATTATTTCTAGTTTATGATTTAAAGTGAGTGGCATGTAACTCTTTCTTCTATCTGAACACTTAGAGGCCACTGTAGGGTTATTAATTGGCTTAATTGTTGTGTTTTAGATAATAAGGGTGGCCAAAGAAGAGAGAGCGAGAGAGAGATGGGAACAGCTAGTAGGTGGAACAGTCAGAACACATAACATTTATCAATATGTTTGCTGTCTTAAATGGGTGTCATTTGTGGTGCTCCCCCAAGTTAAAATAGTAACATAAAATATCACTGATTAGAGATCACCATAACAGATTGAATAATAATTAAAAGCTTTGAAATACTTCAAGATTTACCAAAATGTGATACAGAAACACAAAGTGAGCACATGCTATTGAAACAATAATCCCAACAGGCTTGGTTTGATGCAGAGTTGCCACAAACCTTCAATTTGTTAAAAAAAAAAAAAAGTACAAGAAAGCAAAGCACAGTAATGTGAAGTACACTTGTATATATTTTGACTTTAGTCAAGCAAAAAGCATTATATTTCAGACCAAAAATAAAACTCGTTGAGTAGAATTATAGACTTTCTGCATCAGAAAATTTAATGCTACATCATCTTAAGTTAGAATTTAAGGTGTGATTATTTTATTGGTTGTATCATGAGCTTGGCTTTTGAAGCACTGATATTGGTAAGGATCAATTAAGAAAGTTTAAAAAAAATTTTCATTCCATTATCTTTCATGAACTCAATCATTCAATTGAGTAATACTTATATAAGTGATTCAAATTATTTTTTAATCTGGGAAAATTTGATTTTAATAATTTTAATTTAAGATAATTTACACATAGGGTATTAGAATAAAAATTGTATGGGTTGTGATTAGGTCTACAGGTTTTTTTTAGTTCTCATTCTGTTGATTATAATGAGGTATCTCATTTACCTCTATGATTTAGAGAAGACAACCTCCCTATAACTTACTGTTTACAAAGACTATCAGGATGAGATGAAGAGGCAACCAGAAATTTTAGTTTATGTTGCTATTGTATAATTTAATTACTTTGTAAATATAAACTCGAAAAATCAACTAACAGAAATTTTAAATTTTTCACTATTTGGCATTTTGTATTATTAGTACTACTTGATCAGTTATTTGTCAATCTACATATTAAGTAACAAAATAATTAAAATATTATAATTATGCAATTATCAACATTTTGTGCTATTATTTTCAGGACTGAGTTTTAGAGCAATTACATATTACGTCGTTTCGTGATTAAAAAGTAGGTTCTATGACTAGATTTTGAGATTGGAAAGTTTTTGATTCAGCAATCCCACTACTGGGTAAATACCCAAATAAGCATAAATTATTCTATCAAAAACACATCTGCATTCGTATGTTTATTGCACTGTTCACGATAGCAAAAAATATGGAATCAACCTAGGAACCCCATCAATGGTGAATTGGATAAATAAGACACAGTACATATGTACCATAGAATACTATGAATCTATAAAAAAGGAATGAAATCCTGCTTTTTTGCAACAATGTGGAAGCATCTGGAGGCCATTTTTCTAAGTGAATTAACACAGAAATGGAAAACCAAATACTGCATGTTCTTACTTATAAGTGGAAACTAAACATTGTGTACAAAGAGACATAACGATGCAACATTGGAGCATTAGGAACAACAGACACTGTGAACTCTTAAAAAGAGGGCAGGAGAGGGAGGGACACAAGGGTTGAAAAAATTATCTATTGGTTCCATGCTCACTATTTGGATACCTGATTCCATGGAGGCCCAAACCACACCATCACACAATATACTCATGTAGCAAACCTGCACTTGTGCCCTCTGAATCCAGAATTAAAAAAAAAAAAAAGTCTAGAAAGAATGATGGAAAGAAAAGACAACACCATTAGGCAGACGCCATGGAAATAATAATTGCAGGTAAGAAGCAGTCATGGATGCTAAAATTAGTGGGCAAACAGGTGATAGGGAGCAGAATGCCTGCATAGTCTCAAAGTATCTCCTCACAAGATGCTTGTTAGTTACAAAGAGAAGAGTAGTAACTTCACAGCAGAGAACTTGGTAGACAGCACCTTAACCAGGTGGTCAGACTTAACATCACCTGTAAAATAACATATAGACATCATATACCACCTGATAGATGCACTGAGATGTTAAAATGCACATTTTTCTTTTAAAAAGTTCTATTATAAACATCATAGAGGTAATATGACTACATGGCTAAAAACATAATTTAAAAATTACAAAAAAGATTTTGATTTCATAATTTTATATAATACAATAAACAATAATACTTTATTAATAATAAAACATGAACAATAACAATAGGCTTTACTGTATATGAATTATGTATCAACAAATATGGCAAGAAGTGACTATTTAATCACACAGTTTCATCAGTTACCTTATTTATGTCTGTCTCTGTGGATAGACAAGATAGTTCTTTTTTATTTACATATGGTATTGTGAGTGATATAAATTTTTGGGAAAAATGAAAAATCAGGAATAGCCTGAAAAGCAGACAGGCAGATAGTTAGTAAGGAACCATGTTCATGGACATGGAATGTGAGTTGGCAGTGCTTAGGAAATCTCAGTATTTAACAAGAATTAAAAGAAAACTTTTCAAGATACACCATGAAAGCTCAGCCTCATTGGAGGCCAGACCTTGTTGGAATACAGGTATGGGTTGTTTAAAAGCCTTGGAGTGAAGCAGCAGTTTTATGAAGGAAATCTGGGCTCCAGAGGCACCTGAGTCTAACTTCACATCACACCTATTGGTTCCATGCTCACTATTTGGATGCCTGATTCCATGGAGGCCCAAACCACACCATCACACAATATACTCATTATAAGTTCCATTATAAGTTCTGTGACTTTAATTATCTATTCAAAGCCTCATTTCCTCATATGTAAAACAGTAACACCAATAGTTATCTCAGATACTTGGTGTGTGCCTAATGGGATAACTGAGAGTAAAATACCTAGTACAAATCTAGAAACCTAATGTTCATTTCCCATTTTTCCTCATGTTTAGCCAAAAATGAACAAACATCAGGGTCACTCAGCCAGTTTCTTATGCTCATTCTGCTGTGTTGCAGTGTTATGTAAGAGTCCAATTTGTGGAATGAAATTGAATTTCAACCTTTACACACAGATATGAAGGAAATTTAGCCTCATTTGGTTTAAATTTATTTGATTCTGGATGTACCTTCAATCTCAGTTGTTATTGAGGTCCCCTTCTTTCTCAGCTTTGCAGCTCATATGGTCCGTACGATGTCCTCTATGCACTGTTGGATCATCTGTAGCTCTGTGCATCCTTCTGCATTCCCTTACAGTTTAATGGGTTTTTGCTTCCCTGCCACTCATAGGCACAGAACAGATAAATCGGACTTTTAGGCTCCAAACTCTCTTGGCACATGTTGCTGAGATTTGGCCACTTTCTGAGAGAATTGCTTCAGAGAGTTGTCCACTATGTGGGTATTTCCCTCCATTTCCATTCTAAGCAGATTCATTTCCGCATTGCTACTCTTTTTTTTTTTTTTTGAGTTGAAGTCTCACTCTGTCACCCAGACTGGAGTGCAGCGGCCACTCCCGGCCACCGCAGCCTCGACCTGCTGGGCTTCGGCGATCCTTCTGCCTCAGCCTTCCAAGTAACTGGAACTGCAGGCGCGCGCTACCATGCCCCGCTAGTTTTTGATTTATTGTAGAGATGAGGGCTCGCCAATTTGCCTAGGCGGGTCTTGAACCCATGGACTCAGGCAATCCACTCACCTCAGCCTCCCAAAGCGCGGGATTACAGGCTGAGCCACCGAGCCGGCTCGCACTGCTACTCTGAAAGACAATTTCCATTCTCTTTCCTCCTCTCCTCAAACCCCAGCATTTTCTCATTCATGATAATGGGATTTACCCAAATATGAGGAGGAACCCCCCCCAAAAAATCCCTGTAGTATGGGTGAGTGTTCTAGGAATCCATTGGCATCAGTGAACCAGCTGACATTGTGAGAGGCTGCATGGCTGCATCCGGCTTCAGTGAGGTTTTTTTTTTTGAGGTTCTGTCAGTCTATTTGCCCATGTTATGAGGGGTGATTTACAGACACAACTGCCCACACTGTGCTGAGTGTTCAGCAGTTTTTGACCAAAAACAGCCTGAACCCCATTCCTGCCATGTTTTTTTTGGATGAAACAAGTCCTCAAAGGGAAACGTTTTCCCAGATGAAACAAAAAATGGCAGAAGCACTAAAAGGCATCAAATTGATGAGTTCAAAAACTGTTTTGAGACATGGAAAAAACATCTTGCTAGGTGCATTACATCAAGCAAAGAATACTTTGAAGGTGACTGAAGTTTAAACAAGTAAGAATGAATACACTTTTTTAAATAAATAATTTCCAGTGTTTTTGTTGGATTGCCCTTGTTCATCACTTCAAAACTTCCTGAAGCAAGGAAAAACAATAAACATGGGGCCATCCCTTGGAATTTACAGGTGGGAGGAATGGAGGTAGAAAACACACACACACACACACACACACACACACACGTACTATTATATCAATAAATGGCCTTCCAAAATTTAAGAAGAAATAAACTACTACAGATAAATTCTGACTGAGAGAGCATTTTACTAAAAATTCTGAAACAATACTATAAGAAGCTGACCCAGGCAGACTCACTTTCTGGTAGTAATCACTTCTTTATTCCCAATTTAGCTTCCCATTTATCTACAGAGACATGTCTGTTGAAACTTCATAGAAACGTCAAAATCTTTTGGCATGGCCATTAAACAGTTCATATAATCCAACACTTTATGTGTGGTAGATGCTGACTATCTTGAATTGTTTTTAATTGATGATTTAAAGATAAAATGGAAAGCCAATTTTTTTAACCACTATTTTCTTCCATATAAAGTATGAGATAAAAAAGCAAGTTTACCTGATCAATGTATTAACACTCAACCCAACAGCTGACTTTCTGTATAGTGTAGTCAAAAGAAAGAACTAAACTAATAGTCAAGACCTTTGGTTCTTGTTATGCCTCTGTCACCAGATATATAACCCTGAGAAAATGGTTAATCTTTCTGTTTCCATTTTCTGAAAAATAAAGCAGTGATTATCCCATTTTTTCATAGTTGCTTTATAGATCAAATGAAGCATGTGAATGTTGAGGCTTAAGTATTAAGTTACAGAATGATGTTATAAACTGTTTCTCAACATTAAGAACCAGGTTTTCTACAGACTAATTTAAAAAGTTTCCATTGCTAGGAATACTATTTGTCTCAGGGTTCCGTATTCACGGATTTTACTCAGTTCTGGAATAAGGAGGTAATGCCAATCTGAAATCTGATCTGATGTTAATGTGTTAGAGTGATTGAATTGTATACCATGTCATTGGAATAGGAAGTTGTCCTAGATTGCCACATATGATGCTACTATGGGAAATTACAGATCATATCTGCAATTTAGTGTCTATCATCTGAGGGAACACTGAGATAGATAACATCTGAGGTAGATGCCATCTGTCATTAATATTTCAGTACATGTGTGATGGTTAATTTTATGTGTCAACTTGGAAGATGTTTTTGGATGAGATTATCATCTGAATCAGTAGATTTTGGATAAACAGATTATTCTCCAAAATGTAAGTGAACTTCATCCAATCAGTTGAATAGAATAAAGACTAGATTCCTCAGGCAAGAGAGAATTCTCCAGCAGGCTGCCTTTGGACTCCCACCTGCACCATTGGCTCTCCTGGGTCTCCAACCTGCTGGGCCACGCTGCAGATTTTGAACTTGGCAGCTTCTATAATTGTGTAAGCCAAGTTCTTATGATAAATCTCCTTGTATGTAAATTTGATTGGCTATGTTTTGTTGAAGAAGCCTGAATAATACAGCATCTATCAGCTTTTTGAGGTGTGGTGAAGGGGGGGAATATTGGGCACCAATACTATGAAAGAAAATATTTTATTTTACTCATTTTTAATTTTGATGCTTCTTGAGCAGAGGGCTTCAAATTCAGAAGGGCTTCAAAATTTTGCATATTATATTTAATATAGACACAAAGATACAAATTATGTGAGTTGAACAGAAACAAGGAAATTCAAGTGGATGTAAACAAAAAAGTGCATGACTTGGCCATTTTCTACTTAGAATGTCAATACTGGTATAACAAGCTACCATCTGAATTAACCAGATGTTATAGTGTGAAAAACTTTCAGGAATTAGTGTCCAATTCTAAATAATTTAATAGCACACACAGAGAGTTAAAACCACCAATTATCATGTGAATGTCCTTTGGAGAGGTGGTGAGATAAAGTAACTTGTGCTTGTCCAATATGGCATCATTATCATCCTACCAAAGCAGGAAAAGAGAACAGATGACCTCTAGTGGCTCTCACGTCAGGATACTTTTATTACAATCAGGCAAGCTTTGCACTTAGAGCCTACAAGATATTAAAATTTAGAATATTAAATAATAAGATCACATACAACAGCGTTTCAATGCCATTAGCTTCCAATAAATCACATTTGCAGGAATTAAAGCATCGAGTTATTATGTTTCACTGAGAGGAAATATTAAAATTCATGAGTATGCTAAAGGACACCATAACTAAAGCAGAGCAGATTACAGTTCTGCCAATAAAGGACCAGAACATTCCAATAGGTCTTTACCATGAAATTATCAGAAATCAACAGAAAAATATCTGCCTAACAAAATGTATAAGATTAACTTGAATCATGATAATAGAAGATAAGAAAATTAGGCAGGTAATTTGAAAATAGCTGATATCCTTTATAGCTGGTAAGAGAAAGAAATGCCAGCAAAGAAGTTCAAGAGAATATGAAGGGCATTTTTGAATAGTTTAAGGGGAACAAGATATGAGAAAGATTAAATAGAACTTTTTAGATGAAATTGGATAGAGAAGCCATAGAAATTGATAAATAATAATTAGAAATAGAAGCAGCAGTAATTTATAGTAGAGAGAATATTGAAGAATATTGAAATTTTATAAACTATCATCAAATCTTTATAAATTATAAAACCAAGAAGTAATTTAAATTCAGAAAAAGTAAATCCGAAGGAAAAAGGAACTTGAAAATGATATAGAATATTATTTAAATGCTCCCCTTAATAAAAGATCTTATTGAAAATCATTTTCCTTTTTTAAGCTAACAACAAATTAGCAACAACATTTAAATTGAAATAATCATTACATTCAGGTCCACCTTAGAAATCTTTATAACACAAACTTTTTTTCACTATTACTATCATAGAAGTAGAATAAATTATATTGTGTCCAGAATACATGAGTCAATTAAAATGTCAAAATACATTTCTTTCTGTAATTAAACTTTCATACCTATATGCCCTTCCCAAAAAGTGTTGCTAGTGCTTGGATGACTAGCGGCATATATTTAACTTATTGTGTTTTTCTCTTTTAGAATACGGAAAAAGTAATTAACAAATACTTTTAGGCTTTTTCATTTATATTATAGTTTCCTTTAATTTGAAAAAAGCCATTTCTTTTTGGGGGGTCTCACTTTGTCACCCAGGCTGCAGTGCAGTAGCATAATCAGAGCTCACTGCAGTCTTGACCTCCTGGGCTCACGCAATCCTTCTGTCTCTTAAGTAGTTGGGGCTACAGGTGTGCACCACCAGACCTGGCTACTTAATTTTTTTTTTTTTTTCCTAGAGATGAGGTTTTGCTATGTTGCCTAGGCTGGTCTTGAACTCCTGGGCTCAAGCAATCCTCCTGCCTCAGCCTCCCAAAGTGCTAGGTTTATAATGTGAGCCATTGCACCTGGCCAAAAGAAGCCATCTCTTTATAGTCCTGTGAAACTTACTCTTCATTTACCTTCCACTGTTAACTACAGAGAGGAGGGACCCCTAGGTAGAAGTGTAGGCTTCTGACTGACTTGCACAGAGCAAGTAGCAGCAGTGCTGGAATGTGCCATGAAGATACCAATGCTTAGGAACCTTTCCAAGTCAACTGAAAGGGACAGATGACACTTTTCTTTTGTAATGGATATTAGAGAAAGGGAATTCTTGAAAAGGAGTATCTGTTGATATGTCAATTGCATGTATTTATAACAATTAATCACTTTTGGACTTGTAAGTTGCTTTAATTTTTCAGTCCTAAAAAAGCAAGAGCATGCATGTGATCATTAAATTTTAGTTCAGTTTCAAGCTCTGTAGTTAGCCTCCTTGAGTTTTCTTGTATATTAAAGAGAAAAGGAATACCTATGTCAAATGGTTACTTTAAGTATTATATTCCATACAGTAGTTTATGTAAATGTCTAGCCCAGTGACTGGTACATAGAAAATAAACTTTAATTCTTTCCCTATCTTTTCTCACCCTTATAAAATGACTTATTAACTTGGAACTAAACATACTACAGGTAGGATCTGATCATTGCAGAAGCCATTAGGGCTGTTACCTTTCTGCACTTGACACTGACCTTAAATTAGTGTAACCTAAGACTGAGTTAGATTTTTTTGGCTGTTTCCTCATATTGCTCTCCTTTATTAAATTTGCCTCTAAAACTTCCCTGATCTAACTTTTGTGAATGTCTCAAGCCAAGACTTGTCAATAAATGGTTCAGTAAATTCCATTTAACAGAATGTTTTCTCCCTTGTCCCTTACTGATAATTTATTTCCACAATTCCTCTTGCTTCCTGTTCTCTTCCATAAGTCTATATATTTTGTGAAGCTCTCCTGAGATCCTATTCAGGCTACACAGAAGAGAAAATCTCTGATTATCTAATGGTGCTGAAAGGTCAATCAATAAGCAACATAAATTTAAAATAAGAACACATATAGCCAAGCCCCAAGGCTTTGGTATTTGTTGCTAAATTGGTGACATCCTGAAAAAGATGTAAAAAAGCATACTAGATATTGAGGAAAAATGTCAGATATTTATTATGACTCCAAAATGAAATGCAGACATATAAGGTATAAAATTTTTTTTCAGAATATTTGTGAAGTTAATTAAACATTAAGATTAATCTGAGAGTACAGTCAGGAATTCAAAAAGATTTCTGTCAAGAGTTGTAGAAATTCTCCCACTTCATGGGTAAAATCTTAATTTAAGGAGATCGGTTTATGGATGTCAGTGGGCTATGTTTCCCGCCTTTGAAGTTACTTACCTTAATTTTCTCTCTCTTTGGTATCCTAAAAAATATTCATTGGAACTTATTTCTATGGAAACCTTCATATCCTAACCTAGTTACATCAGAATATTTAGTGATGAGTTTATATTTACTTACTCAATTATCCAGACTTTTTTTTTAATTTGGAAAACTCTAGCATAGGTCAATTATGATTTAGATTTGTGTTCTCTCCAGGCTAGATTCCTATTCTTGGGATGTTATCTAGATCCTAGCATCCCTGGAAGGTTGAAGCAAAGGCACTCTGTGGAAGCATACCCATGAAGGGGTAGCATAATTAGAAAACCAAAAAGTGCTGGAAGTAAGCCCATGCCATGAGTATGAAGGGTCACTTAAGGATGGATGCCAGATCCAGTAGGATTCCCTACAGGGAAGGAAAGAAGGATATTTGGAGAGTTGTCAGCCAAGAGTAGAAGCTGACAATTCCTTCTACAAGTAGTCAGTCCTGTTGTGGAAGCGACGTGTCAAGTGCAAACAACTATACATGCAAGGATAGCTTGTACTCATCTTTCACCATTTAACCATAGGCTTCTGTTTCACCAGCCTGCTATTATAAAATGAGATCATGTTCCCATTTTCCAACAATTGGTTAGAAGACAATTCATCCCTGATAACATTCTGGGAAAGTACTACCCCTTTAATAATACTGCTATTTTATTTTTGGAAGTTCTTGAAGTAGCGACCCTACTGTGATCTGGAAAAGGCTCTTCATTTCCTCTAATCTATTCCCATATCTTCTGATTGTGTCATTGACCAGCAGCTTCAACTGCTGCTGACCCTGGGAGTGAGCTTTGGGCTGGGAAAGCTACTCCACTGGTAGCTACTCTGATGTGCTGCCTTTGACAATATGTGGACTATAATTCACATCTATTCTCACCTGTTACTTCCAATTTGGTATTTGAGATTGCCTTCGGGAGTATTGGACTACTCCAATCCTGTCTCTTCATCTTAGACATTGCATGGCCTTGATGAAGAGAACTTTATTCTTTTTCTTTTACTATAGATCAAATGAGTCTAGAATAGGAACTTTAACAAGATTGGAAAATTTGCAGTCCTGGACAATACATGGAGTAGCTTGAAATTTGTCCTAGAAAGAATTACTCTTGTAATCCACCAAATCTGTTGTCAGGAACTCTGCCCAGCTCTTAGAATGTTTCCTTGTGCTAGTGGGGACAAGTTCAATCCCCACAATGGGAAACTTCTGAGACTTCGTTTATAGGCTTGCTTTTAGTGCCTCTGAGAAACCCAGAGATTATTTCTTCCTTTAGTATAAGTCCTACTTCCTATCCTGTTACAGGAGACTACCATAATCTCCTTGAGAAATTTCCCCAACTTCCTCATGTCCATTATTACTTTTTACTACAAATGTATGAAGTGAATTTTATTCACCAGATAAATCAGTCATCTTATTCTACAGTATAATTACCACAATTAATCCTAGATTGCTCCATTCACTGTGTCTTTGTCTAGTTTGGAGCTGTGCCAAGCTCATGCCCATGCTTTCATGCAACTTTTTCTATTACATCAAGTGAAAGTCACAGTAGGCTTTGGTATTATCTGGGCAAAGTCTGATCTTGGTTGTTAATATGCACAAACATTTTTTCTCAGAAAGACATTGATATATCCCAAGTAGAGATGATTTGTAAAATTCAGATTTATTTGAGAGGAAAACACAAAACAAATAGGTAATTAAATAAAACATTTATCCTGTTCTTTATGGGTAGTGCTCTGTTGAGGAAGTCTATTTAGTAGATCAAACACTTTGGTCTCAGATTTTTTCAAGAATGATAAAAAGGGTTTTCAGTCATATATACATATATAGTCATCTCTATATATATCTGTATGTGTGTGTATATATATATATATATGAATGAAAAACCTTTCTATTGTATATATACAAATGTCATTTTTATCTAAGTATGATGTAAGATTTGTAACTCTCAAAATGGCAGTCTTCTAACCTCAAAACTGAAAGTGCATTCATTATCAAGTATATTATTATAAGGCTGTTAGAGGACTGGGTATTGAGTATTGATAAGACTGAATCTCACTCTTTTGCTTAAGAAGAAATACTGACTGAATAAGACCCTCTTTTACATTTAGTTCTCTTCCTGAACATGAAGATTGTGTAGCTGCTCTGCTTATTTATGGTCCTCACATGGGCTGTGGTCTCAGTGGTAAAGTTTTAATTATTTCAGAAAAATGTAGAACTCTTACATATTTATGATGTTTTCCTATTGGGATATGGAAAGAGACTTAGTTATGTGGAGAAATTTGTAATTTTTCTTTCTAGAAGTAGCTATGCTATAAGGAACATTTATAAAATAGAGTTATTATTTATTTTTATAGTTATATTTTGGAGCCCATTAGGTCTACTGTGGGAAGTAGATAGATTTTCTTTGTCCTAACTATAATCATGACATCATTAGAAGTTACCCTCTCCTTTGAGATGCATATAAAATTGATTTGCATCTCTTATTTTATGTCCAATAAGAAATCCAATGCTTTTCCCAACATTTCTTTGAATTCCCAGGAGTGTTCATTCTCACAGTCACTTCTAATTCCAATTTCTGGTTCACTCTGAATTTAATCTACCTATTTGTCATTTTCCCTAGCAGCTTTCTCCATAATCTACTGAAATAAGGAACATTGCCCATGTCTTTAAGTTCTCTCATATTCCACTCATGGAAGGCATTTGTAGATACAGCAAATTATGCTGAAGATTTAGAGCAAAGGGGGTGGTAGTGAGTGCACTGCAATAATATATAGCAATTTGTTTGAAAAATGAGTGGTAGATATGCCTATCCTTTCTTTTATATACTACTTCATTCTTTGCACCAAAACCCAGAAATTTCTGATTGACTAAATTTTTCCAGGGCCTTTCCTGGGCACAGCATATTTTGATTTTGCTGTTTCTGAGGATCTTTTGAATAAAAATATTTTATCAGAATTATTTCAGTACTAATGAATTTTTACTTAGAAAGTATTTTTTTCTGCAGTAAAAAGAGAAAATAATTAACTAAATAGAATCGCAAAAGATATTTTTTCTACACAGCCCAGTTAAATTGTTTTAACTTTTATTCTTTTATTGAGTTTTTAAAAATTTGGCAGTTTTGGCAAGTTAATCTTGAATAGAAAGCTTTATCTCAGAAATTAGTTCCTATAGCCGTATCAAATTTGATCAGTTATAGTTCTTGTTTTTCCTTTGTGACTCTTTGCATATAATAATAATTAGAATTTTCTTCAGTCAAATTTTCCATATCTAAATTTTGTACTAAAATTGATTTTTCCAACAGTTTCTAATGAGTAATATGCTTTGACATGTGCATTGTTTTGATATGTGCAACTATTTTTTTTTTTTTTTTGAGTTGGAATCTCACTCTGTTGCCAGGCTGGAGTGCAGTGGTACTATTTTTTTTTTTAATTTAAATTTAAATTTAAATTTAAATTTTAAAGATGTGGGATATAATTCAGGATTAGGAATACAAACATCGATTATGCAGGTACCCTTATTGATGAGACGTGCTCCTCCGTCCCCTGGCAGTTTCCCTCAACTGCCAATCCCACCCCCATTCTCCTGGCAGTTTTCCACTACTGCCAATCCTTTTCTTATAGTACTATGATAATTGTTCAAGGTCTGCCTATGAGTGAGAACATATGGTACTCTGTTCTTAGTTTCTGTGATACATCACTGAGTATGATAGACTCTAAATCCACCCAAGTTGCTGCGAAGTCCATGTGTTTGTCCTTCTTTGTGACTGCATAATATTCCTTTGTGTATATGTACCACTTTTTTTTTAATCCAGTCCAGCTTTGATGGGCAGCATGGTTGGTTCCATGTTTTTGCTATTGTGAACAGAGCTACAACAAACATATATGTGCAGATATCATTTTTGTAGAGTGATTTGAGTTCCTCTGGGTATATTCCCAATAGGGGAATTGCTGGGTCATATGGAAGGTCAATTTCTAGTTCTTCTAGAAATCGCCACACTGTCTTCCAAAGGGGTTGCACCAGTTTGCATTCCCACCAGCAGTGTAGAAGCATTCCTTTTTCTCCTCATCCTTGCCAGCATCTGTTGTTGTTTGTTTTATTAATGATGACCATTCTTACTGGGGTTAGGTGGTATCTCAATGTGGTTTTGATTTGCATTTCTCTGATGATTAGTGAGGCTGAGGACTTTTTTATGTGTCTTTTGCCTGCCTGTATAT
>CAUYQG010087007.1:0-12170 GCA_963574415.1 Tarsius wallacei
AATTTTGTATTTATTGTAGAGATGAGGTCTCACCAAGTTGCCTAGGTGGGTCTCGAACCCGCGGGCTCAGGCAAGCCACTCACCTCGGCCTCCCAAAGTGCTGGGATTATAGGCTGAGCCACCGAGCCTGGCCAATACCCACTACTTCTTAGCAGAAGCTGTTTCAAATTGCCTGGAAGCCCTATGCCATATTATATTCTACTCAAAAGCTCCTCTGACTATCCGCCCAACCATTTCAGCCCAACAGCTGTGGAGACTCCTCTTGAGCACCTGGATTAAGCCCCACTCTGCACCTACCTCTCAGTTTAGCTAAATCCTCTTCTCTTAAGATGTGGTTTGTGTCTCACTTCATTTGGGTGACCCTCTCTGACCATCTGTAGCATCACTCTTTTGCCCATAGCACTTTGGTTTTTATTATTCACATGTCATACTACTATGTATATACCACTCTCTAAAATTAAACCACCACTCCTCCAACCAGCACCTTATAAGCCCTTATAGGAATTTTGCCTTAAAATTCCTTATATTTCTAAAGCATGGCAAAATACATAGTTGTACAAAGTCAAAAAATGTTGGCATCAAAAATTTAATCTTAGGTAACCAAACTTTACCTGTGCGATGACCACTTACATACCAAATCCTGAATTGTACCCCACATCTTTAAAATAATAGTAAAAAAAAAATTAATCTTTAAAAAATAGCTTTTTTAACTTTATTCATCTGAAAAATAACCAATTATTATTAAATGTGACACAATTACCTTTAAAAATGCTGGAAGCAACCTCCATTTTTCCTGTGAACCAAAATAAGAAGATCAGAACTCTGCATCAGCAACCACAATACTTTTATAAGAAGTTATTTTAATGTACCAAAATAAGCAAAAGAAAGTAAATCAAAACAAAAAGAACATGTTTTGAATTGTAACCACCTTTATGGAATTGTGTGTGCATATGCACTAAACATATGTATACACATAAATACATATACATGTATATATACATACCATAGATTTCTTAAATAGAATATAACATAATCTCATCTTGATGGTTCAAGATTTTAAACAATTTTCATTCTTTATTATTTTCTCATGACACTTCCTAAGCGGAGTCTGCCAGTTTGAGAAAGTCTCAGAGAGTCTGGTAGGGGAGCCAGGTGTCAACACCAAAAGTTCTTTCTCTCTTCCATTCTCTCTCCCTTCCATTCTCTCTCAACTAGTATCTGGTCAGGACTCATCTCGGGACTGCAGAAGGATGAGTATGTTTTTTGCCTCCTGTATTAACTAGCTGTGAACCGTCACCTTTCTTGAGTTCTTGGGTATGCTTTTCATACCTTCCTGAGATGGTAAGCAGCCTACCACAATAGCGTCTTACGGCGTCTAGCTACTGATAGGAAATCTGACAAACGGTCAGAGCCAAGTCTGGAGTTAGAATACCCAGTTCCTGGTGAAGAGCCTAAGGATCAGGTAGGACCTTGCTGCAACTATAAAACTTTGGCTTTCACCTAAGTGACCTGAGAAGGACTGGAAGGTTCTGATCAAAAGATGTGATAATCTGACTCATTTTAACTGGATCACTCTGGCTGCTGGGTTGAATACAGACCAGGTAAGCAGCTGGGAGATCATTTAGTAGTTTATTGCAATAATCCAGTATAGGTGGGGAGAAGTTGCTAGCCAAGGAGACATAATTTGAAGTTAAAGCCAACAGGACTCCGACAGGGAGAGGAGCCACATTTATCACCAAGGTTTTTGGCCAGAGCAACTGGAAGGATAGAGGTACAACGGTCGGAGGTGAGGGACACTGTAGGAACTGCAGGCTTAGGCATGAGGGGCTATCAGGAGTTTGGTTTAGGCATGTTAAGTCTGAGCTCTCCCTTTTGACATTCGGGTGGAAATGGGCAACGGATGAGTATGGAACTTGGGAACAGAGTGGCCTGTAGATACAAACTAGAAAGAGGCTTGCGGATGGATGGCAATTAAAGCCACATGATGAATGAGATCACCTCTGGAATATAGATGGAGAAGAGCTCCACAGAGTGAGATAAAAAACACTCCAACATTTAGAGACAAGGGGCAGAAAGTAGATGCGGCAAAGGCGACTGAGGAGTGGTCAAGGAGGAAGGCAAACAACCTGGAGACAGTAAAAAGCATCTTCAAGACCGGAGGCGGGCACAACTAAGCTATGACGACAGAAATCAAAAGGCAGGAGGGAAGATACACTGAAAAGAGTCATAAGGGAACTTTCTGGGGTGATAGAAATGTTCTGTAATGTGTACTGAGTGACAGTTATTCTAGTATACATACTATCAAAACCAATGTAACTGAACAATTAATACCTGTACATTTCATTATATGTAAATTATACCTAAATTTTAAAAAAAGGAGAGGAATGATAACTGATACAGGTTGACATATGTCCCTCCCAAAATTCCTATGCAGAATACCTCAGAATGTGACCTTATTTAGAAACAGAGTTGTTGCAGACGTAATTCCTTAAGTCAAGATGAGGTCATTCGGGTGAGCCCTAATCTAATACAACCAGTCCTTTAAAAAAGGGGAAATTCAGACACAGAGATGCACACAGGAACAACACCATACGAAGCTAAAGATAGAGATCAGGGTGATGATTCTACAAGACAAGGAATGCGGAAGACTGCCACCAAACCATCCGTAGCTAGGGGAGGGGCAGCCCTCAGACAGAACCAACCCTGCTGTCACTTTGATCTTGGATTTGTAGTCTCCAGGACCGTACGAAAATAAATTCCTTTTGTTTAAGTCACCTGGCTTGTGGTACTTTGTTATGGCAGCTCTACAAACTAATACAGTCCCTTCCACTTCCTCCTCTTACATCTTCAAATTTTCCTCTCTATCCCCATTCTCATACTGGTTTCCTCACGTTACAAAGGAAGAAGTGTCCATTCCTTGGTCTGAGGCTAGCTCTTCTCCCACAAACATATCGCCTTCAATCTTCTCTGGCCCCCATTTCAGTATTAGATATTCAACCTATTCTATTTAAAACTTCCTTGAGGCAGCAACTCCCTCTGGCTACTTTCCTCCCTGCCCTTCAGTTTGCTATCTCTCCCAAAAAGTCTCCATTTAGCGTCTCTGTTCCTCTGGCCCCACTCCTTGTTCATTCCATTACAGTCAGGATTCCTACCGACTTGACAAAGGCCACCAAGCCTGCTAATTCCAAAGACCTCCCCTCAGCTCCCCAGTGGCACTCCCTGTCCATGGCATGTGACCATGCAGGCCACTGCCTTCTTCTAGCACTCCTGTGACACCATTCTCGTCTGTCTTTCCTCTCTCTAACAATGCCTTTTTGCTCCTCTTTTCTTCTGCCCACCCTGCAAATGTTAGTGTTCTTCAAAGTTCTATTCCTGGCAATGTCTTTTCTCAGTCTCCATAGGGCTGGGGGATGGAGAATTTCAAACAACACTTGTTTGAAAGTGTTGTGTGGTGGTAGGGAGCACACCTCATCAATAAGGACACCTGTATAATGAACATTTGTATACCTAATACTGAATTATACCCCACATCTTTAAAATACAAAATTAAAAAAAGAAGAAGAAAGTGTTGTCTGGTTTCCCCTGTCTCACCCCCACCCCAGTTCCAAATGTAACTCTTTCAAAGGCAGTGACAATGTCTATCCTGTTTACCAGAGTGGCACATAAAGACTCCAATAAAAACTGACTGAATAAATGAATGCACGAGTATCACTGCCGCAGTGAGCCACCAGGTAAGGGCCTGTCCTCTCCAACTCATGACCAGGCAGTGACACCTCGAGGACTCAGAAGCTTCACATACTCAGTGTGTCCAAAATTAAACCTTCCCCCAGTTCCACTGCCAAACTGAGTGGATTTATACAGCCATCCCAGACTAGATACCCGGAAGTTCTACCTCTCTGGCTCCTCTAATGGGCAGGAAAACAAGTCCTACTGAGTCTCCCTCCTCTGAACCTGCCTCACATGCATCCTCTGCTACAGCACTGTTGAGGCCCTCATAGTCTTTCGCCGGGACAATGGCAACACTTCCTTTCCGGTATTCCTGCTTGTTCCTTCCAATGCCCAAAACGCAAGCCAGAGTGCACTTTCTCATTTACACAGCTGATCACCTCATTCTCTACCCTCACAACTCTCAGGTGCCTCCCCATCTCCCTCATCATGTCTAAACTCCACAGCAAGGCACACAATGTCCTCTGTGCTCTCATCTCTGCCTATTCCTCCTGCCTCACCTCTTGCCAAGCTCGCACCCCACAGTGTGGGCTCCTGGCATGGTGCTCCATGGTGCTCCGACTTGGAGTGCCACCCCACCGCAACACTTCATCCACTTCTATCGGGGCTCAGTTCAGGCATCACATCCCAGCTACCATGTGTAATACCAATATATCCCCCGCCTACTTTTTTCACAGCACCTACTGCATGTTATTCTACCTGCTCACATGTCTCCCCCTATAAACCTGTAAAGCATTGGCAGTCAGGGAACAAGTTTTTCGAACTTGTATAAACCCTGTGAGTAGCATACCACCAGGTAAACACTCAACAATATCGAAATATTTGTTCAACAAATAAATGACTGATTGGCTCCAAAGCTCATGTTATTTCTCCTACCATGCTGCCATGCTACCATAAGGAGCACACAAAAAACGTACTAAGCAGAGTTAGTTCAAGTAAAACTGAACTCCTATCTAGAAAAAGTAACAGAAAACACTAAAGTTGAAAAGTTGAAGTAAATATTTTAATCTCTCAAATGGCAATGCCATTTTTCATCCAGAGAAAACTCAGTATAATTAAAGAATGTCTCTAATAGAGAAATTAATTCAGATTAATCTGTTAGTTCACTGAACTTGTAGTGTTTACATCACAAAATAAAGAATGCAAAGAGGATACTCAAGAGTATAAATGAGTGAAATGTCCCTCTCTGAACACTTTAATGCCATTCTAAATACCTCTGCTTTGAAAAAGGCAATAAAGTTATTTTTCATATTCATTCACTCCACAAGAATGCTGAGGACTGGAGAATAAGACAGCGGGAAATCTAGCGGTTAGAGAAACAAGTAACTACCAGTATTGAGAAAGGACAGGATACTATGGCAGCAAATAGCAAGAAGATCTAATGTCTTCTAGGAGACTTAAGGAAGGCCTTTCTAAGGATGTCGTATCATAGATAGGTAGGATTTAATCTATAAATGGGAATGAGAGAATGATCCAGAAAAAACTCTGAGTAGAACAGAAACATCTCAGGGCAGGGAGAAGAGAGGGAATGGTGGAAAAGAGACTAGAGAAGCAAGCAGTGGCGAGACTGAAGAAATTTATTACAAACATGGTAAAGACTAGATTTTGCCCTAAGAATCACAGACAGAGATGAAAGAATTTTAACCAAGAGAGTGATATAACCATACTTGTGTGTTTAAACTGATAGCTCTGGCCACAGAGCAAAGAACAGACTGGAGTGGGACAAGTCAGGAACCATAAGCCAGTTAGGATGTAAGAGATGACAGTGGCTCTGAGTTGGAAAACAGCAGAAACGAAGTTTCAGATTTTGCATATAGGTATTTAGAAAGCAGGACCTTTAAGATGTGGTGGTGGATTGGATACAGAGGGCTAGAAAGAGGAATTGTATTCCGAATCAGAAGCCCAGAATTGTGGTACTGGTCCCCTCACAGCTGTCTGAATTCAAACATGGAATAGAAATCTTCTAGGCTTATTTCTTCAGCTCTATGGAGAAGCAGTCCATCAGTAGTTAAGGATGAAGACTCTGGAGGCAGACTGAGTCCAGATTCAGGATCAGCCACTTACCAGCCTTCTCACACCTGGCTAATTACATAATGTCTTCGGATCTCTCTCTGGCAAAATGGGGGTGAAAATAGTACTTATTTCAGAGGATGAAATCACTGAATGCATGTTATGATTAAACAGAGACTGGCACACAGTAAGAACTCAGTAAATGGGCTCTAGATATTAATTCTTCCAGGTTAAAATCCAGTTTTGCCTGATGATGATCACCAGTGTATTGCATGCACTCACAGATTGGATCCAATGAACAGATTATAAGTAGATTTCATTAAGTTGTCAAGTAAGTATGGCATAAGGAGGTTCTTTATAAATCAATAGATTAACTGATTATGTCACTCTCCTCCTAAACCCTTCAAAGGCAACTCATTGCTCACAAGAAAAACTCCAAGCTCCTTCAGATGTTTAACAAAATTTTCAGAACCAGGAGGACCCTTACCCATCCTTCATTTTTTATCTCTCCTCCTTTTTCTTCACTCTAATACGCCTCAAAAAACATCAGACGGTCTTGCCTGGGAGGTTTCAAACACCCCACTCCCTCTATCTGAAATCTCCACCTTGACTCCCTGCTTCATCTTCATTTCTCCACTTCCCCATGCCACACCGATGACGGTTCTGAGTCTGGGGCTGTATGTGCCTTTCCAGAAAATAAAGTATGTCAACAGCTGCACTTCATTGGGCAGCTCATGGCAGACCAGTTACCGTTAACCTCCGAGAGCCTGATGAACGTTATGGAGCTTCTCCCCAGGAAACACACAGGCAAGTTTTCGAGTAAATACGCCGGCAGCCCAAACTTGAACTCTGGGTTGAACCGAACGATGACTAGCCTGGGATTCAGACGATTTGGTATTACCACCACAGCCAGCCGTGGTACCTCATGGAAGTGGCCTAAACTCCCTGGACCTCAGTGTCCTCCTTTATTTCATTTTTTTGAGCTGGAGACTCACTCTGTCACCCAGGCTGGAGGGCAGTGGCACACTCACGGCCACCCCAGCGTCGACCTACTGGGCTCCGGCGATCCTTCCGCCTCAGCCTTCCAAGTAGCCAGAACTACAGGCGCGAGGTCCTCCGCCCGGCTAATTTTTTATTTATTTATTGTAGAGGCCGGGTCTCGCCAAGTTGCCCGGGCTGGTCTCGAATCCACTCGCCTCGGCCTCCCAGAGTGCTGGGATGACAGGCTGAGCCACCGAGCCCGGCCAGTGTCCTTCTTTGTAAACCCGCAAAGACGCAGTACGTCCCCCAGGGCGGGTGCTAGGGCCAATCCTTTCGTACATACTGGAAAAGCTCAACCCGAGAGCCATCCGCGGGGCTCCTCTGCCCCTGCAGCAGCTGTCAGGTCCCCGCGCTCCGCCCTTTGAAGTGCACGCGGACTGGCTCGCTAAGAGACCCACACGCGCGGAGCCCGGCGCCTGCGCAGAAAGCCTCGCTGAAGCTCTGCGCGTGCGCACAAGTCACCGGCCCGCCCCGCTTGGTGGCCAGAGTGCTCGGGCAACGCCCCCGCGGGGTCGCCTCCCGAGCCCTTCCGCTCCTTGCGTGCGCGGTACTCACCTCTACGGTTGGAATCGGCGCGGCCAGTTGCTCCGGGGTCAGACTTCCAAACTCCTCCGCTAGCACGTCCATGCCGCTCACGACGAAGGAAGAAGCAGACAGAACCTCCACGTCTGCCTTCGCTGCCCTGAGCAAACGGCAGCACTTCTGGAGAGCGGGGCGCGGAGGCCAAAAATGTCCCCGCCGCGCGTGATAGTTGGAGGCGCGGCAGAAAGGTTCCGCCTGCTCCTCGACCGAACCTGCGGTGGACCCGGATGTGGCTGAGGCCGAGCCAGGAAACTGCGCCCCCTGGTGTAGCTCGGAGATATGGCCTGGGTATCCTAAACCCCAGCTGACAGGTTTATTGCTAATTCTCCAATAATTGAGACCAACAAAACGTAATTTTAGAAGTAATTCGAAGAAATTTTAAAAATAGTTTGAAGAAAAATGTAAATGGGTACTGTATGCAACTTGAACCACGGAGGCAGAGAATTCGTTTAATTCAATTCAAAACTGTACATGCTGTATAGTATGGAAAAGTAGGAACCTTCCCAAATGCGTGTTTATAGGGAATTGGTCAAATAAATTACGGTACATGCATGTAATGGAATAGCATACAGCCACCCAAATAGCCGTAGAGGGGGGAGGAGTTAGCACTTGAGAGGAGGGCACAACAGGACAGTAATTAAGATAGTGATAGATGGAAGATAAGGAGTAAATACCAGCACATGGAGAAATTTAGTATGAAACGGTGATATTTAAATTAGTAGAGGAAAGATGATCTATTCAATAAATAATGTTAAAACAGCTGATTAGCTCTGGGGAAAAAAAAATCTATCCCATGTGGATTCAATATTTAAATGTTAACAAAAACTTAGAAGAAAACGTAAGTGAATATATCCAGTCAAAACATTGAGGTGGTGAAGACCTTCAAGGACAGCTACACAGAAATCCTAAAAGATTGTATAAAATAATACGTATTTAAAAAAATACGTAATTTGGCAAAAGGCAAAGGGATAGTCCCTATTTAAAATACAAATTGGCAAAAGACAAACAGCTGATCTCTCTTTAACTCAGAGCTAGATGTAATGGCTCACACCGGTAATCCCAGCACTTTGGGAGGCCAAGGCAGGAGGACTGCTTGAGCCCAAGAGTTCGAGACCAGCCTGGACAGATAGCGAGACCTCGTCTCTACAAAAAATAAAATTCGCCTGGTGTGGTGGTGCATGCCTATAGTCCTAGCCACTTGAAGGGCTGACACAGGACGATCACAGAACCCATAAGGTGAAGGCTACAGTGTGCCGTGATCATGTCACTGCACTCCTGCCTGGGCTAAAAAAATAAATAATAAAATGAGCTCATACAAGTCAATAGAAAAAAAAAAATCTGCTTGGAAAAAATGAGACAAAATATACCAACAATGAATGAGTACAGAGTTTCAGCTTGGATAGACCCCAAATTTCTGGAGATGGATGTGATAGTTCTACAACAATGTGAATGCATTTAAGGCTGCTGAATGGTGCATCATTTTTAATGGTTAAAATGGTAAGTTGTATGTATATTTTACCACAATAAGTTAGGAAAACTTGTAAATACATATACGCTTTCCAGTTTCTCTTCATAAAGGTATAACCCTTGCACCAGGTTAGTCTTATTTCGTAATTAGCTACTTAAATTTCAGTGCTTGTATTTTTTAATTTTTTAAGTATTGTGCTGACGTCTGAAAGTAAGAGAAGGGGGGGACTAAAAGACTCAGCCCCTGTCTTTGAAGTTCTTACAGTTTACTTACAGAGACAAGCAATAATTTGTGTGTTATCCTTGTGATTTAGCCATATTGCTACCTATTTAGGATCTAGCCTGGAAGGGACTGTGAAAGTGATTTATAGATAGCTGAGGAGCTCAAGGCTGGCTCAGGTGTGTTGGCTCTTTGCTCCAGAGTCTTCTTTGCTTTCCACTATCAAGGCGGTTCTCCAACTTCAATGTGTATCACCTCGATAGCTTGTTGAAAACAATCTGATTCCTGACTGGTGAGTTGGGCCTGCAAATTTGCATTTCTGACAAGTTCCCTGCTGCCGCTGCTGTCCAATGATTCCACTTTGGAAGTAACTACTCTCACCTAAGACATCACTCAGCACCATAATCTTCTGTTTATGTGTCTAATTCTCCTTCAGACTGTGAGTTCCTGGGACAGGAACTTTCTTGTCTTGGTATCCCTGGGTTCTAACCCATCATTTGTCGCCGAATAAATTTTGTGTTGAGTAAATGATTTGAAAGAAAAAAATGCAGTGGGTGATAAATTTGATATTATATTCACATTTTTTAATCCTGACTTTTTTTGGTTAGTGTCTCTTGACAAAGTAGGAGGCTCTGGTAGCAGTGGCTCAAAGTTCTACTTGGCAACAACTGGCTGATGTTGAATGGTGTTTGTCCTTAGACCACAGCTGCCACAATCCCTCACAGTCCTTCCAGTATTACACCTATACCCCAGGTCAAATCCATGACTTCTGATCTCCTAAGTGCCTGATTTTTTAAGTCAAAAAGCCACAACAGTCTCATGATTGCTCCATTTTCTGCAGTCACATCCTTTTCCTAAGGTATATTAGTACAAAAAGACTGGTGGTTTGAAGAGAGGCTGGGAAATTAGGGGGAAGAGATCCCAGGAGGAAAAATGGCTAACATCTTGGAATACTATCTCATTGCTTATATATAAAGTATTGTGGCAGCTAGATGAGAAATTGACCTATGCCATGGGACAAGGGTGAGGAGTAGGGGTATCAGTTAGGGAGAAGAAGGGAAAAGGAAAGGCAGAGGTGTCCAAACTGGCCCCTGAAATAGTAGGGAGAGCTTCCATCTACTGAATGTTTACTCTTTGTCAGACATTGGAATATATGTGCACCCTCTAAATGAATGATCAACCCCTGGGGGGTAAATATGATTATCCCCACTAAGACTAAGGCTCACAGGGTTTAAGAAATTTGCCCAAGCAGAATTGGAATTTAAATCCATAATTACTTAACCCTAGAGTGCATGCTTCTAACCACTCTATCATAATGACCACCAAAAACATGGGGTGGCGGAAGATATTTCAAGCAGAGAAAAACAGCTTGAGCAATGGCATGAGGGCTTGAGTCCATTGTACCACACATTGACAGTTGAGTGTGATTTTCACATAGGGCTTTTCAAGGGAAGTATCTGCACATGACACTAGAAAGATCCACTGGAGCTGGACCATTATTGGCCCTTGTGCCATGTTAAAGAAATTTGACCTTATTCTGAGAGGTTTCAACATGAAGATGCTAGAAACAAAAGAAAAAGATTGCCTTCTCCTCTGAATGCCTTAGTGCATTCAGACCAACAACAACAAAAAAAACATGGTCCTGATTTCTATACCTGAATAAGTTCATAATAGAACTAGAAAAGCCCAGAAACAATGTTGAAGAAAGAATAAGGACTCTTCAGTCTAAAAAGGCAGGGAGAAGGGGAGTCCTTGAAGTCAAGGAACATTCTGCATTTTGAGCAAGACTGGATAGTCCAAAAACATTCAGCTGCCTGCCATGCCCACAGACCTTTCTCTGAAAAGCCTTGCTTTGTGTGATTTGACCTCATCCTGACAAAACCAACAGTGCCAGGTACCTGCCCCGTGGCCTGGATATGAGGGAGCTGAGGCATCTTATCAGGAGAACTCTATCCACTGTGTTGGGGGAAGGGGGCGTGTTTGTACTGACTAGTGGCAAACAAAATCATATTCTCTCTCAGGCCATTTTTAATTAAGAATCCCAAGGGGGAGGGCAGCAACAAGCTGAGAAGCAGGTGCCAAGTTGGCATTGGGTAGCAACACAACAGCGAGAAATCCTTTTGATGGATGATCTGAGGAGCCAGCGCCACAAGTAGTAAGAGCACACATTTCAGGGTTAGACTCCTTGGGTTCAAATGCCAGTTCTGTGACCTTGGGCAAGTTCCTCAGCCTCTCATTTTTCTGAGTCTCGTTTTACACAGGAAATAATGATAGAGCCCGCCTCACAGCATGCTGTGCAGTTCTATGAGATAATTTATATAAACTGCTTAGTTTAGTCCCTACCATAGTGTAATAAAATATTAAACTGGGCACGGTGGCTCATGCCTGTAATCCCAGCACTTTGGGAGGTGGCTACGAGAGGATTGCCTAAGCTCAGGGGTTCGAGACCAGCCTGAGCAACATGGTGAGGCCTCATTTCTACAAAAAATTAGCCAGGCATGGTGGCACATGCCTGTGATTCCAGCTACTTGTAAGGCTGGGGCGGAAGGATCACCTGAGGCCTGCAGGTCGAGGCTGCAGTGGCCGTGAGCGTGCTACTGCACTCTAGCGTGGGCGACAGAGTGAGGCTCCAACTCAAAAAATAAAAATTTTTAAATTATATTCTGAAAGAAAAAATTATATTCAGGTTCACCATTCCTACAAGTACAGCTGCTAAGACAAATTCCTGGATTTCCTTTCTTCTGCGTAAAGACAATAAATCCATCCCTGTGTTCCTTTCCCTTGAAAGCTCAAAGAAGCTAACAGTAAGCTTAGAAGCTAAAAAATAAAGCTTCACTGCAAGAATAGAGAACAAGAAGGCACAAGCTGATAATACAAATACAGTTTTTGAAAGATTAAATCCTGATGAAAAAATAATTGATTATTAAATGAAATTAGAACATGTTAGGTTTTGTCACTATCATTTGAAGTTGACATCAAGGACAATAACCACAGCCTTTTGCATACCCTTGAGTTTCTCTGCCAATGACAATATTGGGCTTAATGAACCATGGTTCTGATGAGATATGACAATGTTTGTTCTTATGTACTTAAGTACTTGATCATCACATCTCAAAACACTAAA